>OY748307.1:15094844-15161204 GCA_963556515.1 Nudaria mundana | reverse complement strand
ACAATGTATGTTCCCGAGGGATAGCATATCATTGATATGCAGAAGGAAGAGAATTGGTGACAGCACGGAACCCTGCGGCACCCCGGCATTCACTTGCAAAAAGCGAGAAGCCTGGCCATCGCAGAGGACCCGCACTCGGCGCTCGCTCAGAAAGCTGGCCATCCACCTGCACAGTTGAAGAGGTAGACCATATGCCGGAAGCTTGGAAAGGAGCGAATCATGCCAGACTCTATCGAAGGCTTTGGCGATGTCCAGGCTAATCACCAAGTACTCGCCGTGCCTTTCCATAGCCCCACCCCAGACATGCGTTACGAATGCCAGAAGATCACCCGTTGATAGTTTTGGCCTGAAGCCGTATTGCCGATCATTTAACAGCGAGTGATCTTCGAGGTATCGCATGAGCTGCTTGTTGATGATGAGCCTTGCAGATGACTGAGGTGACAGCTATGGGTCGATAGTTGCCTGGATCAGACCGATCCATTTTCTTGGTGATCGGTTGTACGTTCGCCTCCTTCCAGACCTCCGGCACGATTCCTGTGGAGTAAGACAGGCGGTACAGACGAGTTAGTACAGGAGACAACTCAGCTGCGCATTTCTGTAGTACTACCGCCGGAATGCCGTCAGGGCCACTGGCTTTCCGCGTATCGAGTGATCGCAGCACTGCCCGTACATCGCATTGCCTGAGTACAACGTCAGGCATAGTGTGGCCACAGTTGGCGATGGCGGGGGGCTGCAGGCCACGGTCGTTGACCCGGGAATTAGACGCAAAGAGGTCTGCGAGCATATCCGCTTTCTCTTGGGCTTTGTGAGCCAGTGTTCCATCTGGGTAACGCAGCGGTGGCAGCGAGGGCTGACAAAAGTTAGATTGCACGGCTTTGGCCAGTTGCCAGTATCCACGGCTGCCCGTGGGATGGGAAGTGAGCTCCTGACCAAGCTGGGCGACGCGCTGTGCATCCGCTCTCTTAAAGGCCCTCTTACTGGACTTTGTGGCCCGGTTGTGCGCTGCTTTGAGATGGCCCACGTTTGGGTCGCCTGTTTACATTTTTTCTGTTGCACTGCCATTATTATAGGTTTGAAGAAGAAGCGTGAAGACAGGGCGACATTTGGTGCAGCAGTAAGTGACAAAACGCAGGGGCTAGCTTCGTCTGGGACCGTGTGGTTAGGTCGGAGCCGACCCACCGGACGAGAGGTCTCCCAAACCCCCCTGATGCAAGGCCGCCGCTACCCCACACCGGTTACCACCCGGAGCGGCGATCCCACATCAGGATTATGCGCAACATGTGGGGCAGCCTCCTGGGGTGTTTGGTCCCAGGTGGGCCCCATGACTGTGTTGCGAGCGACCGCGGCAACGCCGTTGCTAAGGGTCTCCCTGGCCGGCGAATCGACCCACACCACCCACACTAGACTCTGCTTCGCCCCTACTGGTCCCATGCCTGCTGCAACATACATCGCCCCGGGCCCGGCGGTGCAGCTGCTGAACCCCTAACGCAACCCAGCCTGTGCTGGGTAACTTGGGGGGCTTTAGCTCAGCTGCACGGTGGTACCCCCCCCCGGACCAACACTGTTGTACCACCCGGTACCCACGTAGGGACCGAAACCTCTTCATAGGTACGTGAATTAACGAGCCTCGGCCGTTGATCAGCAGGCGCGTCACTAGCAGGTGAGGTCGCTGGGGCCCTAAAGATGTTGGTAGAGTCCCTTTGCACTCAAAAGGATTAAATAACTCAGTTAGTTCAGGAGTTATAGAGGTTAATACGATTTTAAACGTGGTATTAAAAGGAGCGCTTTGCTGACTTCACGGTTTGAAACCATCAGTGTTCAATAGAATATCAGCCGTTTTAAACCGTGTCCCTTTACGGTTAAGAAAGCGTGTTCTCTACCTGTCAGCCTTACTAATTTAATAATTTACACAGTGTAAAACGGCTGTTTAAAACAGACATTTTAAATCGTTTAGACAGTTGTTATAAACCAAATTACGTCATTCCCGTTAAGACGTTCTATTGAACACTGTTGGTTTTAAACTGGGTATCCAGCAAAAATCTCTGTTTTAAACTGTGTATTTATCCCTTTACTAGAAAGAAAGAAACATTTATTTGGTACAAAGTGGCCACACAATACAACATCACAATTCAACATAAGAAACAAATACTAACTATGATCTGTAAAACTATGAATACATCGTATAAAACACTACGTTCACTAGTTTTACTAGTAGGTACCTAATTAGTGTATTTGCCAACTCTAGTCAATATTACACCACTAACTACCCGTTATATTACAGTGAACAGCTAAATTGTGTCCGGTATTGCAGTCTACAGCAAGATTGTAATAGTTATGAATTTGTAGTTAGTATTTATTAGTTACCCGTTAGTTGTTAGGGTAATTGTTTTCGCATGTATGTGCTTGTGAATGTGTTACGCTATAAATTCAGGTATATTTATTTTATATAGCACTAGTTGATCGCCGCAGCTCCGCCCGCGTGATTTAGTTTACTCATTCCCGGTTCCCGTGGGATGATATTACCGGGATAAAAAGTAGCCTATGTTACTCAGGGTGAATATAGCTTTCCAATGGTGAAAGAATTTTTAAATCGGCACAGTAGTTTTTGAGATTATTCATTACAAACATACAAAAAAATACAAATCTTTCCTCTTTATAATTATAGTATAGATAGGTATCATAGGTGCTGCGACGGCAGTATCCGCGGGATTTTTGTTCGTCTAGATCTCTATAAAAATCTTCGTGACTCTCGTCTTTGCTGGCCATAGAGTAACGAATATGGTACTGTATCGTTCAATCTGTGTAGATCTATGCTGCTGGGCTATACAGGAAAGTCACGATACCGTGCGAAACACCTGAAGTCAGTTGCTCTGAGATCTGTTTTAATATTACTTGAATAAAATATTGTTATTATTTGTTTTCAGATGTCTTTTGATATGGTAAACCCCATTTACCCTTACACAAGAGAAGACAAAAATGAGATCAGAAAAAAGTTGGGATTGAAGCAAAGTACAATAGAAGATGATATTGACGCAATTATTGAATGGTTTCATAAACAACCACATTTGGTGGAGGCTGGAATCGGTAAGAATTTTACGACATTTTCTTACTAGCTGATAACGACACGTACCCCAATGTACGTACATAGATAGATGCTGTGTTGAATTGGGATCCACGAACGCTTTTTTTGGAGTTTAGATGTTTTTATGTATAAATAAATGTATGTTCTTATGTAGAAAAATTGAAGCTAGATATATAGCACAAGCATGGGATGAAGATGATGTTGAGTGCGACAATTTATTGCTCCCCGAACGTGTTAAATTCAAAATTACATCTATTGTTGTTTTTAATTTCTGAACAGATAGAGGTTTCATTGAGAGAATGCTAATTATTGGAAAGGGGTCTATAGAAGCAACTAAACGCAGAATTGACGCCTGGTACAAACATCGATATCTTTCACCAGAAATAATTCAAGGAAGAGAAGCCTTGCTATCAGGATCCGAAGACTTATGGACCACTTTGTAAGTATTTGAGAGATATTTTAAATATGCATTAAATACCCACAGTTTGTCAATAGAATTGATGGTTCCTCGTGATACAAAAAGAAAAACATTTAATTTTCACACAGATAATACAATACAATAGAATTATAATTTTAGCAAAAAAAATCGAAATTATGACGTTAACAAACATAAAAAGAATACTGTCAAATTTAATAGGTACCTACCAGCTACTTTTTTGGAAGTCAATTCAAAAACGGTACCTACGTAATTCTGCAAACAACAAAAAGAAACAAAGACAAAACGAATAACAAAAGAAGTTCGAAAACAAAATAAGTGACAAGAAAATAAATGTGCAAAAAATACAACAAAATAAGGATTTGCAATGGCAAGTATTTTGCCGCAAACACAAAATAAAATCAATAACCATTCGAACCATTAGCAGACTTATGTCACTCGCCTAACAATCGCAAAAAATACGTGACGTCAGCGACAACTTGAAGTTGTAAGTCAGTAAGGGTTGTCTCTTGTTTGTGATCCGGCATTGACCATAGAGTTGATATTGAAGCATTAACGTCATAATTATTGGTCAAATTATGCTGGTACTTTTCTGACAACCCTAATGGTCGAATTTTGGTCTCTGTAAACAATATAGCTTACACGTGTAAGCAAGTTCTGTATGTAAGTACTATTCCCTATTCTGTGCCATTAGGTACATTATCTGACCGTAAATTATAATCCGATTTTTCCAACAAATATTTGAGAAGTAATTAACATATTTTATAAGCAGTGAAGTATGCTAACTTTATTTTTTCTTATATAATTTTACAATGTGAATCACAAAAACTATAGTCTTTGGCTGGACTTGAATCAGCGACTGATCCCTTCCAGGAGAACGTTCTCCCAACTGGTCAGTTGGGAGAACGTTCTCCTGGAAGGCTGTGTGTTTTTCCGTGAATGTACTTACCACTTAATATAAAACTAGGTATGCAATGCATTCTGCTGTTGCAATAATTGAGCTGAGTTTGTCGATCCGGGTTGAACTCCTAAACGACTGATCCGATCTTTATGAATTCAGATGCATATATCTGAATTCATAAATATCGGTCCAGTGATGGTCACTACGACCGTGCCAAATTTCAAAAAGATCGGTCCAGTCGTTTAGGAGGAGTTCGATCACGAACGAAATATACGAGTCGTCTAAGAAAGAGCTTCGTAAACTCTGCTCAATAATGTGTCTCTTGGTGAAGGTAAACGCTGACAAGGTGGTCACCCTAAGCCTACAACAGTTATAGGTTAAGGGTGGAGACTTGCGACTCAGGTAGAGATCCCCCTACCGCTTCCTCATAATGCGGAAGTTCTTCATATTTTGAACATATACCTCCGATGTCGAATTCCCCACTTTATCATACTATGGACCCGGTGAGAGCGCCTGCACTGTTAATGCATGGAGTGCTTATAGTATTAAATCTTATCCTCACTCCTAGATAGAAATTATAAATCACAGAAAATAATGCCATCGGCCGGACTCGGATGTGTGGCCAAAAGGGAAAAGGAAAGACCGTAGGTTCGAGTCCTGCGAAAACATTCGTTTATGTGATTTACTATTACTATCTATACTACTATTGCTACTCGTATATATTTATAGAAAGTTAGGAGCAAACTCGTTGCTTTCAAATACTATATTATTATAATTTATTATAATAGTTATAAATAGCTCTCTAATATTGGTTCTGAATAAAATAACTGTAATTATAATCATAAAGAGTAATCGATAATTAGTTGTGAGTTTATCGATCACAATCATCATCATCATTCATCGAGCCTTTTCCCAACTCAGTTGGGGTCGGCTTTCCAGTTTAACTGCGATTCGGCTTAACTTCGATATTTTCCGTGAAGCGACTGCCATCTGACCTCCACAACCGATGGGCGATATCGAAGTTCTGTAGTTAGACCGGTCGGATTTTTGATGTTTGTATGACAACCGAGGCCGACGGTTTAACGTGCTCTCCTAGGCCCGGAGGGGTCTCAATGTCTTACACACGGACAATCTATAATCCGAATGTGCCGTCTGCATAGTGTCGAGAGCGTCTAGCAAGTATTTTGCGGAACCGTCCCAAAGGTGAGAGCAGTACTCGACACAGGGTCTAATCTGCGTCTTGTACAGCAGACACCTCTGGTCCGGTGTAAAGAATCTCTTTACCTTATTCAGTATTCCTAGTTTCCGCGAAGCTAGCCCTATACATCTTTCGATGTAGTTTTTATTATTGAGTTCTCGACGAACGTCTATGCCAAGGATATCAAGGTTGTTGAGAGGGTAGGGGAAGGAGAGGGGATTTCTTCGCAGTAAATGCACACGCCTGTGTTTTGCGGGCATTGAACTCGACCAGGTTCTCGGTACCCCATTGAGAGATACTGTCGAGGTTCCTGTCGAGATCAGCCACGAGTTGTTGTCTAGCCTCCTCAATCTCCGACCGCCCCGCCGCCGGACGAGCCCAGTAGCTCCCATACAATGTGCTGTCATCTGCATAACAATGAATGTTCCCGAGGGATAGCATATCATTGATATGCAGAAGGAAGAGAGTTGGTGACAGCACGGACCCCTGCGGCACCCCGGCATTCACTTGCAAAAAGCGAAAAGCCTGGCCATCGCAGATAAATCAAGTATATAAATCAACAAATAAAAACATAAAAAAATTAAAAATGTGAATGTGATGTGAAAATGGCGGATGATCCATGCGAAAAAAAAAAAAAAAAAAAAACACGATACGATACTGTCAATTGTATTTGTGAAAGTAAACAAACAATACACGACATAATGATGAAATTGAAGTTGAAAGAACAAGAATTATAATAAGTAAGTCAAGAAATATAAAGAATAGGGGTATATGATTAAAAAGTTAAGAGACATTGTAATACATAGTGATACTAACTAGTTGAAGTAAGGTAGGATAGACAGTGATATATGATAAAAGTGTGAAAAGTACCTGCGCACATAAAAGATGATAACAAGCTTCCATCATAGCAAAGTAAGAAGGAAAAGTATGCTACTTCTTATTCTTCACTGTGCGTTGAGATCTTGATACAGCGGTCGTCGTGCCAGCCGCAGCAGCGGTCGTCGTGCCAGCCGCAGTAGCGACAGTCTTGGAAGAACCCGTATCCTGCTGCACACCGACACCCAGTTTATCCAGTTCGTTCATGGATGCGACACGATGTCGCTTACCGTCCAGGCCAACAACACAGACATTACCCTCCTGCGTGTAGCACTGGGTGACGCCAAACCGCTCCCGTGCAGCCATGAATACCCGGTGCCTCGTCCTGGTTATAAACTCTGACAGAGTGATCCCGGAGCCTTTCAACTTAGTTTTAGTCTGCCAGATTTTGTCACGCACTGCCATAAGCTGTAGCTTTACCAGTATGGGTCTTGGCTTGTTGCTTCCTGAAGGTCTCCCTAATCGGTGGCAGCGGCCAATGTTATCAGCAGTGAATTCAGAGATTCCCAGGGGGCCGGTGATCACCTTCACTACTGCTTGAGGTGCCTCCACTGCTGTCTCCTCAGGAACACCATGTATGAGCAGTATCTTCTGTCTACTCCGCATCTCAATCTTTTTCAATTGATATGCAGAAGAAAGAGAGTTGGTGATAGTACGGACCCCTGCGGTACCCCGGCATTCACCTGCAAGAAGCGAGAAGCCTGGCCATCGCAGAGGACCCGCACTCGGCGCTCGTTTAAAAAGCTGGCAATCCAGCTGCACAGTTGAGGAGGTAGACCATATGCCGGAAGCTTGGAAAGGAGCGAAGCATGCCAGACCCTATCAAAGGCTTTGGCGATGTCCAGGCTAATAGCCAAGGACTCGCCGTGCCTTTCCATAGCCCCATCCCAGACATGCGTTACGAATGCCAGAAGATCACCCGTTGATCGTTTTGGCCTGAAGCCGTATTGTGGATCATTGATTAGCGAGTGATCCTCTAGGTATTGCATGAGCTGCTTATTTATAAGGAGCTCAAGCACCTTGCAAATGACTGAGGTGACAGCTATGGGTCGATAGTTGCCTGGATCGGATCAATCCCCTTTCTTGGGGATCGGTTGTACGTTCGCCTCCTTCCAGACCTCCGGCACGAGCCCTGAAGAGTATGACAGGCGGTACAGACGCGTTAATACTGGAGACAACTCAGCTGTACATTTTCGTAGCACCACCGCCGGAATGCCGTCAGGGCCACTGGCTTTCCGCGTGTCGAGTGACCGCAACACTGCCCGTACATCACATTGCCTGATAACAATATCAGGCATTGTGTGGCCACAGTTGGCGATGGCGGGGGGCTGCAGGCCACGGTCTTCGACCCGGGAATTAGCCGCAAAGAGGTCTGCGAGCATATCCGCTTTCTCTTGGGCTTTGTGAGCCAGTGTTCCATCTGGGTAACGCAGCGGTGGCAGCGAGGGCTGACAAAAGTTAGATTGCACGGCTTTGGCCAGTTGCCAGAATCCACGGCTGCCCGTGGGATGGGAAGTGATCTCCTGATCAAGCCGCGCGACGCGCTGGGCATCCGCTCTCTTAAAGGCCCTCTTACTCGATTTTGTGGCCCGGTTGTACGCTGCTTTGAGGTGGCCCACGTTTGGGTCGCGCACAGCCCGGGCCCTGATCCAGGCGCGATATGCCGACTGTTTTTGTCGAACAGCTTTGGCACAATCTCGCCCGAACCAGGGACGGGCTCTGCGGATACTGGCGACATCAGTGAAAGGGATGTAATAATCCATCCCTAAACTGATCTCGCCAGCAATCGCAGAAGCATTATCCCAAGGAGCCTTTCCTACAAAGCAACGCTGGCTCCAGGGGACGGACGCATAATAATCGCGTAGACCGTCCCAATCCGCTGACGAGTAGTGCCATAGTCGTCGTGACGTTTGCACAGGACGTGCAGGAGGTGACACCTTCATGCCAGCGTGAACAACACAGTGGTCGGATCTACCCAGTGGGGCTCCTACCGAAACACTGTACTGGGCTGGGTGACTCGTCAGCAGTAGATCCAGCAGAGCGGGCGCGTGATCTGACCTGTCTGGTATCCGGGTGATCCCGCATACCATCTGGGTCAGACCGTAGGAGAGAGCGAACGCATGGGCGGCTCTACCCGCATGATCATTTTTGAGGGGCCCCAGCCATTCAATGTGATGGCCATTAAAGTCCCCCAGAAATACTAGTTCAGCGTTCGGGAACCGCACCTACGCTTCATCAGCCGTCTCGCTGAGGTACTGGAAGAGCTTTGTTGTCTCAGAATCCCCTGTGTGGGAACGGTAGACGCACACGTAGATCTGGCTCATAGAGCCATGGTATACGTGCAGCCAAAGGACGGAATTGGAGGGGTTCTCTAGGCAGCGCAACCGGCGGCAGCAAACATCCACCCTAACGAACACGCACACCCCGGCTTTGTCTTGAAATTGTTCCTCGATGACATAGCCGGGGTAACAGAGGTAAGACGTGTCGTCAGGGCGGCGTATTTGTGTCTCCGTGAGGAACATCACAGCGGGCCGTGCCGTCTCAAGGTGATGGTGGACGGCATCGAGGTTCGCATGGAGTCCACGGACGTTAGTGAACTCCACCTCGAAAAGTGAAGTTGTGGGGTTTCCTAGGGCCGCTGTGTAACGTTTATTTTTTTTTTGTTGCACTGCCATTGTAGATTTTGAAGAAGAAGAAGCGTGAAGACAGGGCGACATTTGGTGCAGCAGTAAGTGACAAAGCGCAGGGACTAGCTTTGTCTAGAACCGTGTGGTTAGGTCGGAGCCGACTCGCCATACGGAAGGGCTCCCAAACCCCCCTGATGCAAGGCCGCCGCTACACTACCTATTTATAGAACTAAAAAAATTAAGAAAAAAACAGGCGATCGTATCGTATAAACGTGGTATTGCTTTTTTACTGTTTTAAAAGGAACAATGGGTTCGAATAATTAATGTATATCATTTTATAGCGTTAGTGTATTCATAATTAGTTTCCAAGTAATTCTTTTTATTTATAAGGCTGTTTCGTGAAAAATCATGTGGTTGTTTTAGCATAAATATTAATCTTCTGCGTCATTGCTGCAGTACTTTGTTATAACTAATTATCTAACAATAATAATAATTATATCTACATAATTACGTAGGTAGATACTAACAATATTTCCATAATATTGTTTAAGAAATCCTCACGCGTTGCTGACAAGGACGGTTCCCAGAATGTTGCCTTCGTTTCCACGTTTAATGGCGATTCTTATTCTTTGAGACAGGAAATAACCAGTCTTCTGATCCTGAGAAGCATCGATGAGATGCAAAATGATTAATAATTATTAAAAAAAATTGGCCAAGTGCGAGTCGGACTCGCGCAAAGGATTCCGTACCAAAATTGATAAAAAAGGCCCCTTAAATATTTATTATATTCTGTTTTTTCAGTATTTGTTGTTATAGAGGCAACAGAAATACATCTGTGAAAATTTCAACTTTCTGACTATCACGATTCATGAGAAACAGCGCTGTCCGTCCTTCTGTCTTAGACGGACGGACGGACAACAAAGTCTCAGTAATAGGGTTCCCATTTTACCCTTTGGATACAGAACCATAAAAATAAATTATTTTAGGGTTCCGTGCCTACCTCAAAAGGAAAAACGGAACCCTTATAGGATCACTTTGTTGTCTGTGTCTCTGTATGTCTGTCAAAACCCTGTTTCTCAAGAACGCGTGGAGGTAAATCTGAAATTTATTCAAAGCAATCAAAGATTCAGCTGTTTATGTTTATGCTGCAACTTTTCGACACTCGCATGGGAATAACAATCTACTTTATTAAACTTAGAATCTGATAAGTTATTTATTTAATGACTATTTGTAGAATTTATTTACAATGGGACACAAGAAATAAAATTAACAGTAGATGAAAATACTATTTACACCTACTATCATATCAGCCACACATAGTCCACTGCTGAACATAGGCCTCTCCCATAGACTTCCAGAATGACCGATCTAAAGCAGCCCGCATCCAGCGCTTCCCGGAGACCTTGATGAGGTCGTCCTTCCACCTGGCCGTTGGGCGTCCTACACTACGTTTGCCCGTACGCGGTCGCCATTCCAGAACTTTTTTGCTCCATCGGCCATCTGTTCTGCGCGCTATGTGTCCCGCCCACTGCCACTTCAACAAGCTAATCCGCTGGGCTACGTCGGTTACTTTTGTTCTCCTACGGATATCATCATTTCTGACGCGATCACGTAGGCAAATACCGAGCATAGCCCTCTCCATAGCTCGTTGAGCTACTTTGAGCTTGTTTAGGAGACCTATAGTGAGGGACCACGTTTCAGATCCGTATGTCGGACGAGAAGACATCTCGTAGCTTCCCGTAAAATTTACACTATATTTATACAGGTGTCAAAGTACTCCTCCGCCTCGTCGCCGACTGGCAATGTTCCCAGAAGGTTGGCAGCATTGCCACGTTGCATGGCAATGCTTATTCTTTGAGCTAAAATGTACAAGTAACCAGCCTTCTGGTCTTGAGAAGAGTCGATCATGAGTTTCGAGATCGTTATAAAAAGTCCAGAGTGTGTGTGTAATTTTATCTATAACTAGCGGACTCCTGTGGGTTCGCCCGCTTGACAAATTATACACACAAAAACCTTCCTCGAGAACCACTCTATCCTCAAGAACCACTCGACGACACAACTGATTATGACGCGGTTTTCACCGTTGGGTAATTGGTGAATACCGCATCAAAATCTGTTGCGTTGTTTTGAAGATCTAAGCATACATACACGGAAGCGACTTTGTTTTATCTATACTACTATTATAAAGAGGAAAGATTTGTATTTTTGTATGTTTGTAATGAATAAACACAAAAGCTACTGTGCCGATTTCAAAAATTCTTTCACCATTGGAAATCTACATCCACCCTGAGTAACATAGGCTACTTTTTATCCCGGTAATGTGTTCCCACGGGAACCGGGAACGAGTAAACTAAATCCAGGCGGAGCTGCGGTGATCAGCTAGTACTTAATACTCGTATGTAGTGAAGACAGAAGATAGATAGAAGGATACTAGGTATGCAATGCATTCTGCTGTTGCAATAATTGAGCGGAGTTTGTCGATCCGGGTCGAACTCCTAAACGACTAGACCGATCTTTATGAATTCAGATATATACACTCACGGTGATGGTCACTATGACCGTGCCAAATTTCAAAAGATCGGTCCAGTCGTTTAGGAGGAATTCGATCACGAACGAAATACACGAGTCGTCTAAGAAAGAGCTTCGTAAACTCCGCTCAATAAGTAACCGGGTATATTTGTTAAAGAGATACAATCTCTGCAGACTGGAGATTCTTTAAATTGCAATAGTCAAAGTACTCATTAAGTAATTGACAGTTACTACTTTGCAAATGGTCCCATTTCAATTTGGTCCTATTTCAGTAATTGAAGTCGGTTATTGTGTAATGTTTTGACGAGTTGTTTTAAGTGTATTATTTCCTTTATACCATTGCCCCTCGAAAAAGTGAACTTTATTCATCGATAACAGTGAATAAAACGCTCATTTACTCACAAGTGAATAATGACATTTGAATTTGGAACGAGCTTCAATAGACGAATTAAGTATACTACAAAAAAAAAAGAAAGCTGAACGTAACTACTAGCAGGCTGAATGAAGTCATTCCATTGACAAAAAAAATCAAAAGGGGCAATGGTATAAAAAACAAACAACCCGCCAATATTAGATCGTAGTGTTTCATTGGAAAATTTAAAATAACTAATAAAATGAGTTCTTCCAGTGATGAAAATGAGTCGCTTACATTTCCTAGACTAGATATTTTACAGGACATGTTACCTCCTCCTCTCTCCCCCATCCCCATCAGACAATTTAGGTGTTGGAAACCTTTACCTTATTTTCTCGCAGTCAATGGTATAATATAGAGTAGACTACTCGTGAAAAAAAAAAATTATCTCGTTCCTTGTATCCCTCGCTCCGCTCAGGATTCTACTCTACTCCTTAATCCTTAATCCTTCTCTACTCTCGAAATCCAACTTCGTAACTCGAATAAAATTTTCTTTATTTTCACTTGTTGTATATCTACTATTTTACAGCTATCAAATCGTTATACCGAAGCTCTACAATTGCCATAGAATTACAGTAGTAAAATTTCTGGATTGTGATGCAAGCCAATTCAGTTACGAGAGTTACATTCAAAATACATTTCTGGTAAGTTTTTGAATGTTTTACTAGGCAAGTAAACTGGGGTCCTGCTGTTTGACCAAAAGCCATTTGGCAAAATTACACTTGACAAACAATGTTTGGCAAAAAAATGGTTTCGCCAATTAATCATTTTACTACATAATCCTTTTACAAATGACTTACTTTTCCAAATGATCAACACTTAAATTTACATTTTATAAATTATTAAATTACTTAATGAACATTTAACAAATGAGTTTTCAGAAAAAAACTACTATTGATCTAAAAACGTTTGATAAAAAGTATTATTTGACAAATGCTTCGTTAATCAATCTTAAAATAGATATGGTATGGGTCAAATTAATACACAATATTTGGAAACTATCAAAATTGCAGGTGTGATTCACCTCTGCCTGAATCTCGAGGATATAGGTCACTAAAGTTAGGGAAAATCTCGGAATTTCTCCAAATTGGTTTTAAATTTGTAAAAACGTATATTTATCCCGTGGACTGTCTGAGAACAAATCTTGCAAGTTAAATTGAATAAAAAAAATATCTTTATATTTTTTTTATTTAAACAATATAATTCGAGGGTTCCAGGGCTAATTGTACTAAGCGACATTTTTTGAAAGTTGTAGGAGAGCGATTTAAAGTTTCGTTTTTCGAAAAAAAAATCATAAAAAGGAAACTACTGCGCGGTATTTGATATTATTAATACAGTATTTCCGCAAATACATATTGCTCCTTTTTAGATAGTTTTTAGGCTTTTTTTTACTGAAATAAATGTCGTTTGATCCAAAATGCATCGTATGTGTTGTTTGCTAGAGAAAAGCCAAATGTTTCAACTGCCAGTGATTTACATTCATGTTGAAAGTAAATTAGTCGAAATGTTGATAAGAATATGAACCAAAACGAGGAAAAATGGCACACGCCTCACAATGCATTTAACATGTCAAATGACTTGAAATAACATGTAAAGTTGAAACGGACTGTTTTTTTTAACTCCGCGAGACCGCGGCCGCTTCCACGTCCATTGCTGCGGGCGTCTCTGGTGACCCCAGAAGGTATTTCTAGTAATGCCTGGCGGACTTTGGCCACCTGGGTGGCCTCTTCGGGGTTTGGTCGGACTAAAAAAAATCCCACGTCGTTGGGGTTGGGTTTTATCCCGCTTCGGTGAGTGAATCTGTAAGGACGGCCGGTAGCTATCCCGCCGTCCTCAGGCCCCGATCGTGGCGGTCGATGGTCCTAGGCGTAGATGAGTCTGCGGCGCCCTGGCCGCTGACTGCGGAACTCAGCGGGGAGGGTACGCTGCCTCTCTCTCTCAGCCGCCTCCTCCGCGAGCATGACTTGCTCGCAGAAGGACACGGCCGCGTTCCACCTACTCGCGCTGGAGACCATGGCTTGGAGCATGGTTTCCAGCGAGATGATATCCACGCCCAGACCCACTACGAGGTCCCGGCGCTGACTTGCCCACGCTGAGCACTCCATCAACATGTGGAGTGCGGTGTCGTCATCGGAAACCTCGCAGTGTTGACACCGGGGTGTGACCTCACGATGGATGCGAAACAGATAGCTACCGAAGCATCCATGCCCGGTAAAGATCTGCGTCGTACAATACGTGAGGTCACCATGCCGCCTCTACAACCACTCGTTCATGATCGGTTTCCCGCCGCGATTACGGTGTTTCCCCACTTTGGTTGCTCAAGTCGCACCCTCCAAGTCTCCATGAGATCCTGGTGGAGTTGGGACCGCTGGTCCTCGATTTCTCGAGACGCAGGCCTGCGCTCCCGCTCCAGCGCCTCCTTGAACTATTGGAACAATGACGCAAGGGCTCTCGCTTCGAGGTCCCATGGAGGGGTTCCGACTAAGAGACATGCAGCCTCTCCGGAAATCGTGCGGTACCCCCGTATGGTTTTGACGGCCAAGGTCCTCAGTGGGCGATTTAGAAGGGTCACGTTCCTCTTGACCGCCAATCTATCCGCCCATACGGAAGCCCCGTATAGGGCAATACTCCGCACGATCCCCTGGTACAGTCTCCTGCAGGAGGAGCTGGGTCCCGCTATGTTGGGCATGAGTCGCGAAAGCGCGACTGATGCCCCCCTCACTTTAGGGACCAAACTTTGGAAATGTGGTCCAAAGTTCAATCGGCTATCAAGTACGATCCTTAGGTACTTCATCGAGGGCTTGATGCCGATGCTAACGCCTCCTACAGTTATACTGGAACCTTCAGGTGGACCGTTCCGAGGTCCGTGGAAACAAAGAACCTCGGACTTGTGCAGGGCCACCTAAAGTCCCAGCCGCCGTATCCGACCCACGACTTGAGCAACACCCGTCGTTACCTTAAGTGCTGCGTCCTGATGCGTTGCACCCCGTGCCGTAACGAGGGTATCGTCGGCGTAGCAGGTCACGCCGACGCCCTCAGGCAACGCACCCCGCAGCACCTAGTCGTAGTCGATGTTCCACAGAAGCGGTCCCAGTACCGACCTCTGGGGAACCCCGCACGACACATCTCACTGAGCTGTCCCGAGCCAGCTAGGGTAAGGTATGGCCCTCTCCGAAAGGTAAGCCCCGACAATACGACGGAGGTAGAGAGGCGTTTCGTGATACACGAGCGCCTCCCTAACTCAGTTCCATGGCAAGGTGTTAAAAGCGTTGGCAAGGTGTTAAAAGCGTTGGCGATGTCAGAGACACCGCCACCACCACCTTGCCCTGCGAGACAGCTTCCTCCGTCAGGCTCTTCACGCGCATGATCGCGTTCACGGTGGAGCGTCCCCGGCAGAAACTGAACTGGTTATCCGCCAGGTCTGGCCCCACACTTGTTAGATGCTCGACGAGGCGTCCGCGATTATTCGCTCAAAGAGCTTACACACCTCGTCGAGCAACACGATCGACCGGTATTCAGACGGTGATTCCACCGGACGCCCCGGTTTCCTAATCAGGACCAGCTTCCCCGTCTTCCATAATTTGGGAAACTGTCCCCTTTCGAGGTATGCGGTAAAGAGCCCCCGCAGTCGTGGCCCTAGTTCTTCGAGAGCCAGAATCCATGCACGGCCAGGTAAGCCGTCGGATCCGGGGGCAGTGTTTTTCCGGCGTCTAAGCTGGAGTACTGCCGCACCTAGCTCACCCACTCTTACTTCGGGTACGTCGTCTTCGCTGGTGCTATCCGCGTCGGGCGTCTGAGACGAAGCCATGCGCGGAGAGACGTGCTCCTCCGCATTTGCCTCCCATGACATCCTCGCATGACCACCTCCAGGTGGTAGCTGGAGCTACTCTGGCTGGAGACACTGGGTCAGTGGAGGCGCCCTCGGTCGGAGTTTACCTCTGACCTGTAGGTAAGGCGGCCCCCATGGGTTCCCGTTCAAAATCTCCAGGAGCTCCTCGCGGGCCGAAATCTTGGCCCGCTGTATAGCCTTCTGGAGAAAACCCTTCGCCTCTCTGTATGACTGGTACAGCTCCGCCTCTCGGGCAGCCGCGGCTTCTGGGCGGCGATGCCTCCGGCGAAACCTGGTGTACTGGCGGTGGACGGAGACGCATGCTACGCGCAGCTGTGCAATCTCCGGTGACCACCAGTACACCTGCTTCGCATCGCAGATTTGAACTGAACCACTCCACCTCGGCATCCACATCGGCAGGCCTGTCCGGCGACGGAATCCACGCCTGTTCGAGAGCCTCCTGGTCTAGACGTCGAAGCGCCCAACGTGGATCCCGGGGATTTTCGACTGGCTGTGGGAGGCCAGGTGGGAGCACGACATGGAACCGAAGGAACCAGTGGTCAGAGTGCGTCTCCACACCCTCCTCCACGCGCCAGCCTGAAATACGGTCGGCGAGGGCAGGGGTCGCAAAAGATACGTCCACGATCGACTCCCTCCCCTGCCACCAAAAGGTGGCGACATTCCCCCGGTTGAGGACTACCAGACCACGCGTTCTGGTCCAGTCCTCAAGAAGCCACCCCTTGTCCCTGGTTTCCCGGGAGCCCTACGCCACACTCCAAGCGTTGAAGTCTCCGAGGAGCAGGACAGGGCGAGGACGGCACGCAGTGAAGACGACGTCGAGCTCAGTGAGCCATAGGTCAAACTGAGACTTAACAAACTTAGCAATAAAAGTTTGAATGTATCACAAAAGGTTTATTTAACATTTCACACCAATATTAATTTAAAAGAAATGTTTCAGACGTCATTACGTATAAAAATGAGCCTAGTTAAAATGGTTCAAGCGACTAGGCCTCTTATTTTGATGGAATGCAAAATCTTTGCGACATAGCCTATCGTTATGCTTCAATGCAAAATGTGTCAAGCGACAAATCCACGTATTTAAACAAAAGGTCAAATGTCTTAACACGCATTAGATATTTAAAATGGTCGTAGGAAAAATGATTCAACCAAAAAACAACATAGATTTTAGTAACGCTCATATAGTCGAAATTACCAACTAACAAATATTGCTAAAATTTTGTGTCGGTTGGAACAAAGACGTCAAAATTGAGAGCAGAGTTACTGTAGGGTTCAAGCGCCAAAAACTTGCTCATAAAAAGGTGAAACTCAGTTCAAACAACGCAGAAAAATTCGCTGATTCCAAATATGTATATAACTCAATATCGCAAAAAATGTTGCTTAGACCAAATAGCCTTGGATCCGTCGAATTGTGATTTTGAAAAATTCTGCTGATGCTGGAGCTGGATGGTGGTCACAGGAAGTTGGTGTTTCAATACGATCCAAGCGTGTTGTAAAACCGTCGAGGGGTTAAACATCCTAAAATTTGTGTAAAACCTGCATATGGTAGGTTTTACACAAATTTACAACATAAGTCATAAGTCTTGGGCTGGACTCGAACCAGCGACTGTTTAACTATTAAAGTATAAGCTAGGTTTGCACCAAAGTCAGTTCCCTTACAGGGGGAACGTTTACCATCTGACAAAAATACCACTAGCCCAAGACCTCTAATATTATTATTATATTGTGTTAATATCGCGACTTACGGAGTTACAACAGCGCCATCTACCAGTAGTTGAGGAACTCATCGTTTCAAATATTGGTAACTTTCAATTTGTAATCGACGACAGGTCTTCGGTTGTGGTCATGGATGCTCAGTTGGTGAGATTCCCCCTGTAAGGAAACTGACTCTGGTTCAAACCTAGTTTATACTTTAATTTTTGCGATTTAGGTACATACAAAATATTTTAAAAAATTTCAGCAATTTTTTTCTGTCCTAAAGCAAATTGATTTGTTAGCGACTTAATTGTTATTTTATTTTTCAGTTGGCTGATATAAGATTAAGAACCGATTACTTTCTGGGTGACATCTGGGTTTTAGATTTAGAGAACACCACGTTTGCACATCTATTAAAATTCAGTCCATCTCTGACACAGAAGGCAGCCAATTTAACACAGGTACGTATGGTGCTGGCGTAATGGGGCCCTATCAACATCTCGATGGCCCAAGTCATCCTCAACTGCACGCAGTTCACCTTGAGGTGTCTTTAGAGGTCTTTGACCATGTTGAGTTGATTGCAGCTGGTCTTGAGTCTCTAACCATTACCGTTCTCGATTCGACCTCGTTTTGACCTTGACCTTGAGATCAGAAGTCAAAGGTCAAGATCATTTTAGAGGTCTTTGACCATGCTGTGTTGATTGCAGCTGGCCTTGAGTCTCTTACTCTTACCATTCTCATGGCGACTAGTTATAGTATAGATGATAAACATATTTTCTCTAATTACAGGAAGGTCTAGGTTTAAGAGTTCAAGCAATTCACGTGATAAATGGACCGAGTTTCCTGCAAAATGTCACTACATTCTTTAAGCAGTTCTTCAGTCCAAAAATAATGGGTCGCACCCACTTTCATGACAGTTTAGAATCCTTACATATGAGTATCCCAAAGAAATATTTGCCCAAAGACTATGGAGGTGAACAGAAAGCAATGAGTAACTTTAGGGGTAAGAAAATTAATCAAAATTATAATTACAATATTTGTTAGGTACTTGTGAGAGGTAATAACTCTAAATCTAACCGATTTCACCTAATGTATGTTTTACCAACTCGAAACCGGCCAAGTTTAGAGTTTATAAAACAGTGAATGAAATGTATATCCAGGGTATAGGCAGAATATCTGTCACACAGTGTCCCCTCACAGCAGCTGCATAATATGTGCATAAAAGGTGCAATTGGCTTCATGGCTATGGCTGCAGAATATCTTTCATAGAGTGTCCCCTCACAGCTGCTGCAGTATAGGTGCATAAAATGTGCAATTGGCTGTAAAGCGGTGGCTACAGATTATCTTGTATAGTGTGTCCCCTCACAGCATAGGTGCATAAATGTGCAACTCCATGCATAGCAGCCACCCGCAACTATTATGATTCACGGATAACGTATGAACCGACAATACTATGCGGTGCAGTACTTGTAGTGCATTGCATCTCTAAGCACCCATGCCGCCCGTGCTGGTCATTTGAGAGTTCGACATGATTGGATATTTTCTCTCCCATAAAACCGAAAGATCTTCTATTGTTGACTTTGAAATAATAATAAATTTTTCAAAATTACAGATATGTACGAGAAAGAACTACGAAGCAACAAAACTAAGCAATACCTTATAGACGCCATGAGTATCGTCTCAAACGAATCAAAAAGACCTAATTCTAATATCAATGAAGAATTTTTAGCTGGTTCATTCAGAAAACTTGATTTAGATTAGGCTCTTATAAAACCTTTATAAGTGTTTGTAAAATCTGTAAGATAGATACCAACGAAACTCTCTTAATGTAGCCAGTCGCTTTGCCCGAATTCGGTCAAATAAGGATACACAAGTGTTTCTGGTAACATACATAATAATATTTTGAATGAATATAATTAATTGGATATTGAACTTCTTCGATTGGATTAGTCTGTAAATCCCATTGAAATGAAATAATGATTTATTTATTTGTATAGGTCATTGACTGGCTCTTATAAACGTATTCTTTGCTTGCTTCTATATTTACATGTACTGCCAGATTCGCAAAGCAATAGGAAGAACCGTGAGAAAGAACCTGGCAATAAAACATTCACCAGTCAGACATATTTAAAAGAGAGAAGAAACACGATTCTACTTCTTGTTAATATTTTTCTTGAATGAATGCTTAAATCGAAACTAATTTATGAGATACGTATCAGATTAGTCGATTAATCGATTGAAGGACGATTAATCTTTATACCTATTTAACTGGATGTATAAAAATATCAATTTAAATGTTGACAAAATATAAATTAATTTATTGTTAGTATTTAATGTCATTAGTTATAATTATAAGTGCCTCGGAGAGCACGTTAAGCCGTCGGTCCCGGTTGTCATACGAACATCTATGGCAGTCGTTAGGGGTAGTTGGAGCCCTAAATCAAAAATCCGACCGGTCTAATTACAGAAGTTCGATATCGCCCATGGGTTGTGAAGGTCAGATGGCAGTCGCTTCACGGA
Source organism: Nudaria mundana (assembly GCA_963556515.1). NCBI lineage: Eukaryota > Metazoa > Arthropoda > Insecta > Lepidoptera > Erebidae > Nudaria > Nudaria mundana. The sequence goes on along the minus strand of OY748307.1, from coordinate 15,141,081 downwards.
AAATATCGAAGTTCAGCCGAATCGCAGTTAAACTGGAAAGCCGACCCCAACTGAGTTGGGAAAAGGCTCGGTGAATGATGATAGTTATAATTATAAGTAACGGCTTATAGGTATGGGAATGGAAATTAATAATCATTGAAACCATTTTTCTAGAATTATTGTATTTTTTTTGTAGGTATTATTGTCAAATTTAAGTACCTAGAAAACCCTGATTTGTATTTTTTTGTAATTATAAGATGAAACATGATAATTTTGCCAGCAATGTTAGAAAAACATTTTATTGTTATTTTTTTATTCAATATTGTACATATACTTATTTCTATTAACTTGAAGAAAAAAAAACCTAAAATTAGGATGAATTCTTAATCATACCTAAGTATTTAATAAACTATTTTCTGCAATAAATATAAATAAACTTATAAAGAGAAATAAATAAAAATCATTTTACTTACACCCTGTCCATATCTAGGTATTAAAAAAGTATAGTTACGAGAGTCACATACCTAATAATAAAGTACCAAGACAGCTGCTCGATATTTTACTGAATATGTGGGCAAGTGCTTGCGCTCAGGCGTACGGGAGTGGATGAGTGCTTGCGTGCTTACGTAATAAACGCAAAACCACGCAAGACAAATAGGTAATGTATCCCGTTGTGTATCTGTTCCCTTAGATCTTTTAAATTATGCAACGAATTTTCATGCAGTTTTCAGATACTATTATCTATTCTGTGGCAATAGATTGCGAAGTTTAAGAAGAAATAGTTACGTTTACGAAAAAACTGTTCTACGCGGACAGACCCATGGGATCAACTATTAGTATTCAAGGGAAAAGGTAAGGTCGTGGGTTGCTGATGCCATTCGTTTACGAATATATTTATAGAAATAGTCGAAGCGCACTTATTGCCAATGCTTATTGCTATCAATAGGTACACAAAACGGTTCCGCTAGTAGCTTATAAGTATGAGTAGGTACCAATTCATATAAAGTGCTCTATATGAAGTCAGTAAAGTGACGCCATTCATTGCCAAGACTGACCCTTGAACGGGGCGGGAACACTTGTGAGTTGTGTTCGGAACAGAGACAGTTTTGTCCAATATAGTTCTGTTGGTCATTGATATCACACACTGTGGCCTCATCAACGATAAACGACCAACGTTCTATAAATACTTATATTTGGAGATGCGATGATTGTGTGTAATAAAATGGGCTACTAACTAAGGTTTTCGGTTTCCGTAGTAAAAGTCTCGGAACCCTTATGGCCCCCTCTAAAGTCAAAACAGCTGGTGTGAAAAACCTGAAAAATTCCTGATGTTCGTCCATGTAATAAACTTTGAAGGAAAACATAACGGATGGTATAACTCTGTTAGTTCAGGAGTTATAGAGGCCTTTATGGGTAACTACGGAACACTATCTTACGCGTGTGGATTTATATTACCAATTTCTTAAATGCAACCATGATATTCCCATCAACAGTGCCACAGTAGAAGCGATCAATATTTCGTGTACCACGAAACATTTTTTTATGTTTTTAAGTTTTTTTTTTATTTTTATTTTTAATGTGACAAATGAATAAGAATATTGACATAACATACCTTTGCCAATTTATATACCTTTTATTCATCGATATTTTGTATTTATTGAATTATTATTATTAGTGTTTGAATACGTAGGTCACACTATAAGTTTTGCGTAACTTAAAAAAACAACATGTTAAAACCAAAATATTATGTTTATTGCTTTTCAAAATACTCTCCTTTACATTTTAAACATTTTTTCATGCGATCGAACCATTTTTTAAAACAGGAGGACCACAGATCAGAAGGCCTGTCTTCTACGTGCTGATTGAACGCTATCACTGCCTCTTCGGAGTTGGTAAAAATGAAACCTCTCATCAAATCTTTGAATTTGGGGAAAATACAGAAATCACAGGGTGCTAGGTCGCAACCCAAGGGGGGTGCCATCTTCATCGCGGCGGTGAGACCGATCATGGACGATTGGCTGCAGAGGCAGCATGGTGACCTCACGTACCGTGTGACGCAGATCGTTGCCGGGCATGGATGCTTCGGTAGCTATCTGTTTCGCATGCATCGTGAGGTCACACCCCGGTGTCAACACTGCGAGGTTTCCGACGACGACACCGCACTCCACACGTTGGTGGAGTGCTCAGCGTGGGCGAGTCAGCGCCGGGACCTCGTAGAGGTCTGGGCGTGGATACCCTCTCGCTGGGGACCATGCTCCAAGCCATGGTATCCAGCGGGAGTAGGTGAAACGCGGCAGTGTCCTTCTGCGAGCAAGTCATGCTCGCGAAGGAGGCGGCCGGGAGGGAGAGGGAGCGTACCCTCCCCGCCGAGTTCCATAGTCGGCGGCCAGGCCGCCCCAGACTACGCGACTACGCCCAAGACTATCGTCCTCCATGATCGGGGCCTGAGGACGGCGGGATCGCCACCCACCGTCCTTACAGAAGCAGGCTAGAAGGGTTGCGTGCTGCGGGGCCTTTGCCCCATAGCACGCAACCAGATTCACTCACTGACGCGGGATTCTCGTCCCGACCAAACACCCGCAGAGACCACAGAGGTGGTCAAAGTCCGCCGGGCGCCACTGGATATACCCTCTGCTAGTAACCAGAGACGCCCGGCAACGGACGTTAGAGCGGCCGCGGCCTTGGGCCGCGGAATAAAAAAAAAAAAAAAAAAAAAGGGTGCTAGGTCGAGGCTATGCGCAGGATGGGTGACGAGTTGTACTTTTTCGGAAGCCAAATATGAATTTGTTTTGTCCGGCCGTGTGTGAAGAAGCGTTGTCATGATGTAGGAGAACGCGGCTTTTGGGTCGTCTTTCGCGAACTTTTTCTAATACCCTGGGTAAACAAATGGTAGAATACCACTCGGCATTAACACTCTTTTGACCTTCAAGTGGAATTGTACAGATGGGACCCGTAGCTGAGAAAAAAAACGCGATCATTTTTTTACCAACATTTCTCACCTGCCTCACTTTTGTTGGCTTGTTCTCATTTTCAAACACCCATTCACAAGATTGCTGTTTTTTTTCAGGTTCAAAACAATAAATCCACGTTTCGTCTCCTGTGACAATGTCATAAACAGCATTAGAATATCCGTGGTCGTACTTCAGTAGCATCTGTGAGCACCATTCTACGCGAGCCCGCTTCTGCTCAGTTCATGAGGGATCCAACGACAACAAAGTTTCCGAACTTTCAAATCTTCGTGTAAAATTTTATGGATTTGACTCATATCAATCCCCAATAGTCCTCGAATTGTTTCATAGGTAATCCGCGGGTTTTCTTCAATTAACCGCTTAACAGTAGCCACATTATTTTCGTTGACGGCAGTTGAAGGCCACCCTTCACGAAATTCGTCATGTAAAGAAACTCGACCTCTCTCAAATTCAGCAAACCATCGCCTCACGGTGCTCGTACAAGGTGCTTCTCTCCCAAAAGCATTTTGAAGACGAGCGGCACTGTCTTGCGGAGAGAGAGAACTTTTAAAATCATAAAAAATCATCGCTCTATAATCTTTTCGAGTTAATTCCATTTTCGTTGCATACGTAGAACTTTGATGTGTGATAAAAACAATTGACAAATGTTTTCCCTCCAATTGTTTTTTTTTATTACTAGGAAGGTCGCAACGTTTAAAAAAATTTAACATTCGAAATTCAAATAGTTCCGATTAGCTAGAATCGCAAATTTTTAGTGTACCCCATGTAGGCTTGACATTTTATGAAATAGTTGATAAGTAACTGACATTGTAACAAAATTGTTTTAAAAGACTATTAAATTGTATTGGTAAGTCAATGAGGCCTTTGATAATGAATTATTATTGTATGGAATCGAATGAAAATTGAAAATGAAATTGATATTGTAGTAGGTAATTGTTTAGTTCGTAGGTAGGATCTATGGAGGTAAAAATTAGCAAAGCATGCAAGCGATTTGATACCCACTGTAAGTTTATATTGCTTCCTTTCATAAATAAATTTAAAAAAAATGTCATAAATAGATTCGGGTGGTCTTTTTAAAGTCCGCGGCCGCACCGACGTCCATTGCCAGTGGCACCCGGCGCGGTGTAGTAGGTATTGGTGTAGAGCTTCTGTTGATTGCAAATGTAGAGTATAATATAAGTAGGTAATTATGTGACATGGAACTTGCCCTGGTGGCCCGACATAGGTAGGTACAGAATTTTCCTAGTTTTTAGTTAGGCACCAGTCTCCTACAACTGCTAGACTAAGATATGGACAGCATAAAAATAATTCTTCATTGTAGACTAACCGCTTGTTTGTAATGTAAATAAGAAATCATTGACCTATAATATTACAATTTTCGTGTTTCAGTCCGTATTAGAAGCGATACGCTTCAAACACGAACATTGAAAATTGAAATCACAAAGAAATATTATAAATGATACTAATTATTGTTAATTGAGATCTTAGAAAACGGAATTATTTTAGTAAAATATTTGTTTTTTGAGAAGAAATTTTTATAGCATCTAGCATTTATAGCATCTAGTTTATAGCACCCAGCATTATAGCATACAGCATTCATGGTGTAATAGTGGCCACATCTTGCTGGATACGTTGTGTGTTTTATACTATGAATGTAGTTACTGATGTTATTTATGCTTTCGATTGTCGGAACTTATAATAATATAAGTTCCACCAAGTAAGTAAGTAAGGTAAGTAAGTGTTAGTTACTGATGATTGGAAAAGAGTGGCTGGGAGTTTTTATTGCCAGACTCTTTTCTCTTTGGCTCCACGCATTGCTTTGCGAATCTGGCTTTAAATGTAAACTCTTTTGTGCTGACGTTAATAAGTGTTATTTTATAACCTATATCATTAAATATTTTTGTGTTTGAGTTTGAGCATAATTTGGAACTTACTCATACCAGAATACTATTTCTATTTGAAACTTTCTGAACAAATTCATGCAACTTACTATACTTTATTGAACAGAATCCTGAATTCATTTACCACACAGTCGAAAGCTGAAATTCGTAGCTATAATGCTAGCTATTTTGACAGTGTTAGTATACAGCTAAGCTTACACTCAGGAATACACCACAAATACCTACCTATACAAAGTTAGTAATCCCTTAGGTTTCTAAAGCTGCACGTACGAGTATTACTTAGAACATGGTAAAGATTAGCCCTATATCTAGTATGTATTGGTGCTTGTCTTATATTAGGTACCTACTTACCTATATTTAAATTATATAATTTTACAATATGAATCATAAAAAGTATAGTCTAGGAATGGACTCGAACCAGCGACTGATCCCTTTCCAGGAGGAACGTTCTGACCAAGACACCACCAGCCCAAGACATCTAATTTTGTGATTACATTGTGTTAATATCGCGACTTATGGCGTCGCCAGAGCGCCATCTACATTCATATTGTGTATTCATTTGTGATTCATATTGTAACATTATACAAGAAAAAGTATAGGATACTTCACTGCTTATAAAATATATTAATATAGTTAAATTGTTTGAAGACAGTGACATTACAATGAGATAGACTTAGATAGACTAGTACTTACATTAAAAAAATAGATTAACCTTTGAAACAGATGGACTAATTTTAACGGTAATTTTACTGGTAGATACTTAACTAAATTACACTGTACGATCTACGTGTAGAGGATGATCTCTTAGTCGAGACCCTTCATAGGACCAGAAAGAGAGGATTCTTGCGTCCCCCAACCCTTCAATAATTTTATTATAAGTGATACTTTCAACGTTGTAAGGAAAGTTTTGGCTAATTATATGTGTTTCCGTGAGAATTGGTCCCTTGAAAACTATTCCACACGGGTTAAGCCGAAGGCGTCAGCTAGTAAACGGTAAAATATAAGTTATGTAGTACATTTCCATTAAATTACTTGTCACTCGCAATAAAAAGGTTTTTGTTACACAAAAAACTTATTATCAAGTTCTATAACACTTATTACAGAACTTATGAACAGTCTGTTTCAACACAAGCTGAGTATAATTCGTATCTTTTTATTTATAAAGCAATCTTATCATGTTAATGATACTCATAAAGAAAGAACAGTATTTCATTGTTATTGTCATAAACTTATAAAATGTATTCTGACAGTTTGAAACAGCTATTTTCTCTTCTTAAATGTGTCGTTGTTACATAAAATTACGGAAAAATAAAACAGTTTATTGTATAAAGCTTCTTGTCACAGGATGCATAGCCTGTGGTGTGGGATGCTACGTCGACACTCTCGTCTCGTACTGCACCGACTTAGTGGTTAGTTATACACTGCCTTAAGTTAACAATGGAAAGGTTGTGGGTGCGAATGAACTTAGTCGTATTCTTGTAGGTCATGAAAACTGTCAATTTTTTAATATATTTTTATTTTAGAGTCGCTGAATTAACGCCCCTGCCTGATGGTAGGTAAGCCAAGACGACGTCTAGCGATTGAGCCATTCTCAGAGCAATTATTTTCCACACAGACAACACGCGGGTAGTATGTAGTTAGTCTATACTAATATTATATGTATAGAGGAATTGATTATTTGTGTGGTCTAGTAGTAACCGACAATTTTAACATATTGCAAAGGTTAAGGAACATCTAGTCAGGCTGGTCTTAGGATAGATGACCATTTCTTAAGACATTGAGACCCGTCGGTCCCGATTATCATACGAACATCTATGGCAATCGTTAGGGGTAGTTGGAGACTACAGAACTTCGATATCGCCCATGGGTTGTGAAGGTCAAATGGCATTCGCTTCACGGAAAATATCAAAGTTCAGCCAAATCGCAGTTAGACTGGAAAGCCGACCTCAACTGAGTTGGGAAAAGGCTTGGTGAATGAATTGATTGTTTGTTTGTTTGTTTGAATTGAAAACGCACTGAAACTACTGAACCAATTATAAAAATACTTTCACTAATATATAGCTACATTATCCCTGAGTGTTAAAGGCTAGGTAATTTTTATCCTGGTAAACATGTTCACATGGAAATACTGAAAAAGAAAAAGAAAACCATATCGCAGGTGGAAAATCTCAAATGAGACGCTTGTTATTACCAACTTCTTCAGTATGTATTGTGGTGAATGCAAATTCGTTACTTAAATAATTCTATGCACATTCTAACGTTCCAAATAATTTTACTTTAGAGATTGCTCAAGAGAATTAAAATACTTTGTTATCATACAAAAGATTAATTTATTTTCATTATTAGTCTAGCTGTTTTAAATTAAGTATCTAGGTATGAGGTCGACACGTAAAGATTTTAAGGGTCACTTAACCTCACGGTGGTCTTATTACGAGTAAGTTGAAAAGCAAGAATAAAAGGACCGTCTAAGTAAGAGTCGGATTCGCGCACAAAGGGTTCGTAACAAAATGGCCCAAAAATCACGTTTGTTGTATGGGAGCCAACTTAAATATTATTATTAAATATAAGATTGTGTGTGTCCATTTTAATTTACCAGAATGTATTGTAGTTTTAATTTTGCCGTACAAATTGTATTTCCTATCCAATTTTACTCTCAAGTATGGTGCTGATGTTTTTTTTAAGCCCGCGGCCCGGGACCTGCGTACATTGCCGGGCGTGTTTATAACATGGTGGCATATACATGTTGCCAAATTGCTGTCGTCATGTTGCGGCCAACACTTGTATTGTTTAATCACGTCATATCGCAAATGTGCCGTATGGGCCACGAGCGAATACATCAGAAACTGCAGGGACTAAATTCATTGTTCTATGATCAGAAGCTCTGTCTGCATTGTAAACATTTATTACATACCTAACTGTTGCTTTGATGTTAAGAAACGATGTTGTTTTGTAGAGTGAACGTTTACACAAATAAAATATATAAACAAATAAAAATAAAAATCTTTTATTTTAAGGCGTCTTAAGGCCCATAGTATGTAAGTGTACAATGACTTAAAACACTATGTTAGTAATGGCATTAATTATCATATACAACCAAAAATAAATTCAGATCTAATATAAATTCAAATTCAATTTATAAATTCATTATTTTATTTTATTCAATTCATAAATCCAATCCACACAATTTAACTTAATCTAACTTTAACCTACCCTACCCCCTTAGGGATTGTGGCATGATTATTAACTGTATAAAATGTATTTAAATATAGCAAAAAAACTAGGACGCATTACAAGATCATAAACACAGCCGAAAACCTTATGACATAATTCAATATGTTGTTATAGTCAAGGACGCGGGAGCCGGTGTTGGTGAAATATTTACATGTGTTTGCCCTTTCTGTCTCCATAACATATTCAGGGCTTACTGTGAAAAATGTTAGCGTAAAACATATTATTTAACTTGAACACTTTTCACATTCGAGCTCCTTGGCTGTCTGAAACTCGAGCAATAGTAAATTGTTTTGTGACAAAAAATAATTTGTATTGTGAAAGGCCAGCCTATTCGTACTGAGAAAAATATTAATTGGATACAACCAAGTTAAGGAACTTAATCATAGCAAGTATTTTGATGTTTGATTGATCGACGCGTTATGGGAAAGAGTAAAGTTACAGCAACTGATATGCAACACAGATATTGCTTGCATCTAAGTTTTAACTGTGGAATGTTTAATTGCCTATATTATACTTAGTTCAAAAAAAGTCTCAAATTTAGTGCCTTACATATATTTGAGCCGTTTGGGGTAGAAACACTAGGGACATGGGTTCGGAACGTTCCCTGATAAGAGATGAGAGCCAAATGTAAAAATCACACACAGAGGTACATTATACACCCACAATTTGCCAGTATTTTAGTCCCACGTAAAGAAAGAAAGAAAGAATATTTTTATTGTTGCATCAGAAATTAACACTCAACGTTACACAAAGAAAAATATAACTTATCTGTGGTCATGACGGCCACAGACGTAAAATTGACGTAAGTGACACGGTGGTGTCAAACTGTCACAACACCGGTGTGGTTTGGTTGACACTTATGAGTTACGTTTACGTATTACGTGGCATATATGTGTGGCAGGAAATACGTGGTAAGCACATGCCGCGTTTTTGAAACATATTATTTAATTATTTACATTTATTTATTGCATAAATTGGCCATTCCGCATTCACTACCACACACACGCACCCACGTAAACTACTTTTAAAAATTACGACGCACAATATAGGATGACACTCAGCGTATTGTACTGAGACGAGCACATTGCCTATCTCAGCACATCTGGTTTTCAGTGTCACCCCAATCATGTCACGTAATAGGGGGCCAGCCTATTACCTATTGGCACACATTGCATGGGTTATGTCCAAAATGGCCGAATGAATTTAATAAAAAGTAGCAGCTAAACCGTAATTTTGAAAAAAAATATTTAAGCCCGTTACCTTGCGATGAAATGTTGATGAAAGGCAACAAAATCTTACGAGCCAGCCGCTGTGGCACAGCCAATTAACGTTGAGTCTCGGACTACACAACACAACACACAGACAGAGGAAACAAAATTGTCTAGTCTCAAAATGTAGACGCTTCGCTAAAGTGATTTTTTTTTTTAAGTATTCAATCGGCTTTGATGCCCAAGTCATTCACACCTGTACGCGTTGCACCTAGAGACAGACAGACAAGACTCTAACAATTGTAAAACCAAAGCCTTTTTCATAACAGTCAATATTTTTGGAACGAAGTTCTCTAACGTACACGATTGCAAACGTGTTTGTAAAGGTGGTATGGTAAAGGACCGCTTTGCTGACTACACGATTTAAAACCAACAGTGTTCAATAGTCTCTATAGATTTAAAATCAACAACGGTTTTAAATCGTGTATATGTGGTTGACGGTCTGCTTGATACTCAATTGGACAAATACATTGAAATACATGACGCGCAGTTCGGTTTCAGGCCAGAACTTTCAACAGAGAGCGCGATAATGAGTTTCAAGCACACCGTCCAGTACTACACCTCTCGACAAACGCCTGTGTATGCATGCTTCTTAGACCTCTCCAGGGCTTTTGATTTTGTGTCATATGACACGCTTTGGAGAAAGCTGGAGGGGGTGGGCGTGCCTACAGAGGTGTTACGTATATTTCAGTTTTGGTACGGTAACCAGTCTAACTGCGTGAAGTGGGATCAGGTTATCTCGCAGCCGTATAGGTTGGAGTGTGGAGTGAGGCAGGGGGGGCTTAGCTCAACTCGGCTCTTCAACCTGTATATCAATGACCTTATCGTTGGGCTCAGTAGTAAGCGCGTCGGCTGTCATGTACGAGATGTGTGTGTTAATAGCATTAGTTACGCTGACGATATGGTACTGCTTAGCCCAACGATAGGGGCACTTAGAGACTTACTGCAGGTGTGTAGTAGGTTCGCGAGGGAGCATGGGTTATCCTACAACATGCAGAAAAGTGTCTGTATGGTCTTTAAGGCTGACGGTAAACTACCTGAACACGTACCTCCAATTACTCTTAATGGAGAGATACTCAAAAGGGTGAATGAGTTTAAATACTTAGGTCATTGGGTTACCGACGGACTTAAAGACGATATAGACATGGACAGAGTGCATAGGGCATTGGCGGTTAGAGGCAACATGTAGGCCCGCAGATTTTTCAGATGTAGCCAACAAGTAAAAATTACACTTTTTAAGGCCTACTGTCAAAATCTGTACACGGGAGGTCTGTGGGCTAGCTACACTCAGCGATCCTTGAATGCCCTATGCATACAGTATAATAACGGATTCAGAGTGTTGTTGGGCTTGCCTCGTTATTGCAGTGCATCGGGTATGTTCGCAAATAGTTACACTGCGGACTTCTATGCCATACTCCGTAACAAGACAGTGTCAGTACTGAACAGTATTCGGGTATTCGAGTATTCGGGGTAGTCGTAACAGCATTCTGAAGACAAAAAAAAAGTGTGGGTAGGCATAACAAAAGGACTTTAAAATCTTAGCTCCTAGTAATTGAGTATTTAAAATTATAAAATCTTAGTTATTTATGCAGTTATTTGTAGCCTGACTCACCTGCCCACTGCACAAGTAAAATCTATCCAACATTATCTCATACACATAAGCCTACACAAGACACATTATGGATGGCAAGTTGGAGAAAAGTCTTACTGACTTGGAAAAGATGTTCACCGCTCGACTTTGTGAACATGAGGCAAAGTTGCAGAAGGCTTTGGTGACCCCGGATCCTGCTTCTTCTGACTTGGCGACACTTTGCAGAGACTTTAACGAGTTCAAGTCCTTCATTTTGGAGTCTCTTGGACATCTTCGTACACAGGTACAGCTGTTGTCCTTGGAAATGGACAAACATGAAACTGTCATGCGTCAGAAGACCCTCCTCATCCATGGTGTACCGAAAAAGCAGGGCAAGGTACTGCACAGCACCGTCACTTCCATATTGACCGACCGAATGAAGTTGCCTGATGCACATTCGGTTAGCATTGAGGGCTGCCATCGTCTAGGAACAGGCCAAGCCAAGCCTCGTCCCATCTTCATCCGGTTTAAAGACTTGGACCACCGACACTTAGTTTGGGACAACAATTCAATACTGAAAGGTACTGGATTTACTGTCTCCGAGTTTCTTACTAGGGTTAGGCACCGTGTTTTCATGGATTCACGTAAGCACTTCCAAGTGAAACATGTATGGACAACCAATGGGACGATCAACATTATAACGCCGGATAAAGTGCGCCACAAGATCGAATCCGCGGCCGAACTCAGTACTCTTATTGCGCGATTCCCTGACTCTTCTACTGTGAGCGGTGGCGCTGAGGCTTCTGCACCTATGATTTCGGTCCCGGGAGATCCTGCTGCGTCTTCTACAACTGCGACCAAAGCGCTGAGAAGCTGCCGTAAATATTGACCGGTACAATGTTTTGTTTACATTCATAATTTACTTCTCAAATTGGACGGTTAACTATAATTGTGTACTTTTGGGTTCGTGTTACATTCATTTTTCGCTACCGAGCAATTTAATTTAGTTGTATGTTCGTTAAAATAATGTAAACATGGGTATAGGTATAATAGTATATAGGTACCTACATATTTTATATTGTAAATTCAATCAATTCAATTCAATTCTTTGTTATGGCCTCTGCTTGCACTTGCAGCAACTTGCCAACGACCAGTGAGTAAAGCTAATAACGTAGGAGATTTTAACTGTGGGTCGAAATTATGATCGGTGGCCGAGTAATTCCATAACTCAGTCAGAGTCTAAACAAAAAAAAAATACCATAAAAGATAAAAGAATACAATTAAAACTACCATAGATAAAGAATATTCTATCTACAGTAACTACTAACTACACAATACATTAAGATATAAATAGATAAGAGACCACAAAAAAGGGGGGATATGGTTACGTAATTTAAGTAGGTAGGCACCTATAGTTTTAATTTATTATATTCAATATATTTACAAAGGGTCTTGATAAAAGGGGTATGCACCAGGGCTAGAAGAGTTTTGAAAGATGTAGGTAGAGGAATATTAGACGAAAGCACATCGTAAGGAGAAATTCGTTGATTTGGACAGGAGAAGAAGATGTGATCCGCGTCACCTTCATCCAAACCGCATTCACAAAGAGAATGATCCCTAACCTTAATCTTTGCCAAGTGAACTGGCGTACATGCATGACCTAAGCGGAGACGAGAAACTACCGATGTCGAGTTTTTTCCAAAGCCCCGATTCTTAAAGAACCATGGCTTTTTGGGCACGAGTTGTTGGATGTCACCATAGTATTTGCCCTTCTTTTTTTGAGACAGATGCCATACCTCGTTCCATGCACGAGATAAGCTGTCTCCTGAAACTTGTGACAGATCTTGTGTCGATATTTCAGTATACTCCAAAGAGCCTAGTCTGGCTGCTTGTTTTGCGCATGAGTCAGCTGTTTCATTACCCGCAATGTTTGAGTGACCGGGGATCCAAGCGAGACAGATTGCAAGACTCTTTAGATGACACCTAAAGAGCGCCTCTCTAATTTTAAAAATGATAGGGGACCTGGACTTAGTGCGGAAGGGGTGTGAATTAACTGCTTGGAGACAGCTTTTGGAATCGGATAGTATTATAGAATTGTTTAGGTTATGAGATAAAACATACAGAATAGCTTCAAGGATAGCTATAGACTCTCCCGTAAAAACTGAAGTCATAGAGGGACATTTAAAGCTAAGGATAATGTGGAACTTTGGAATCCATACAGCCGCTCCTACAGAACCGCAATAGTCTGACTTAGAAGCATCCGTGTAGATTTTAGTCCACCCATCGAAATTAATGGATATTGAATTATTGAAGGCAAAGTTAGCACAAATTTCATGTTTTTGGACCCCCATGTCAAGTATTATTGGAGGAGAATAAATGATAGCTTCATACGGAAGAGAATACAGAGGATTTAGTTGGGACCGAATGACAGGATTTGGCAGACGGGTGAATTTTATGAAACTATTTAAGATGCAAGGAAGGTTATCAGGGCAAGAGATTGAACCTATATTGTATAAATCACCAAGGCCGAGTTTATCCAAGAGGACATGCTGAGAGTTTTGTACCAGTTTGAAAAGAAATTTGTCCGATAAGTACTGTCTACGGAGGAAAGGAGGAGGATCTACTGCTTCTACTTGCATTGCATTGATTGGGGAAGATTTCATTGCTCCAAGGATAATACGCAAACATTTTGACTGAATTTTGTCTAGTTTTGCAAAAGAAGATTTATTGCAGGGATCTAATAAAAATGAAGCGTAATCCATATGGCTGCGAACAATTGCATTATATAATAATTTTTGATTGAATGGGTGAGAACCCCACCATGCACCAGAAAGTGACCGAAGGATATTAATATTTTTGATGCATTTACTACTAATGTAATCAAAGTGAGTTGACCCAGTCATTCTTGAGTCAAGCCACAAGCCAAGAAATTTAGCATTAGAATATTGAGTGATTGGCAAACCTTCAATAGAATAGAATAGAATAGAATATGCTTTATTGTACACCAATACAATACAATAAATATACAGAAATTTATCAATTTAGTTATCAATTTAGTATGTACAAATGGCGGCCCTATCACCAAGAGTGATATCTTACAGGCAACCTTAGGATGGACTTAAGTAGACAGAAGTGAAATAAAAAGTGGATAGTTATTGGCGTATGATTAAAGAAAGATACAGAGAGTTATGAAAGGAAAAGTACAGAAATTAAATGAACTGAGTATGGAGAAATATAGAGATATACCTACATAAATAAAATAAACACAAATACTATTGAACAAACAGAGATAAATACATATCATTATAATAGGGATAAAAGTATGTATAAGACATCTAAAGGGGAAAGAAAAAAACATTAAATAGATCAAAGAGTTTAGGAGCCGAGGTAATGAGTTTTTACCATTCGCTTGAAGGTAGCCAATGTTGGGGCACGTCTGATGGTCACCGGCAGATCATTCCACAGTCGCACAGCTTGGACGGAGAAAGATTTGCCATAAAAGGTAGTTGAGTGCTCTGGCACTGCTAACACCAGGGATTCCGACGACCTCAAGGATCTCACATGTGTGTCATTAAGGAACGTGAACCGTTCTTTTAAATAAGTAGAAGTGCAGGGATTGAACAAAACATTGTACAGGATAGAAAGAATATGAGTATTCCGTCGAAGGCGAATAGGGAGCCACTTGAGCAAATTGCGGTATTCGGACACATGATCATATTTTTTTTTTTTTTTTTTTTTTTTTTTTTTAGTTCCGCGACCAAGGCCGCGGCCGCTCTAACGTCCGTTGCCGGGCGTCTCTGGTTACAAGCAGAACGTATTTCCAGTGGCGCCCGGCGGACTTTGACCACCTCTGTGGTCTCTGCGGGGGTTGGGTCGGGATGAGAATCCCGCGTCGTTGGAGGTAGGGTTTTATCCCGCGTCAGTGAGTGAATCTGGTTGCGTGCTATGGGGCAAAGGCCCCGCAGCACGCAACCCTTCTAGCCTGCTTCTGTAAGGACGACGGGTGGCGATCCCGCCGTCCTCAGGCCCCGATCATGGAGGTCGATGGTCTTGGGCGTAGATGAGTCTGCGGCGGCCTCGCCGCTGACTACGGAACTCGGCGGGGAGGGCACGCTCCCTCTCCCTCTCGGCCGCCTCCTTCGCGAGCACGACTTGCTCGCAGAAGGACACGGCCGCGTTCCACCTACTCCCGCTGGAGACCATGGCTTGAAGCATGGTCTCCAGCGAGAGGGTATCCACGCCCAGACCCACTACGAGGTCCCGGCGCTGACTCGCCCACGCTGAGCACTCCACCAACGTGTGGAGTGCGGTGTCGTCGTCGGAAACCTCGCAGTGTTGACACCGGGGTGTGACCTCACGATGGATGCGAAACAGATAGCTACCGAAGCATCCATGCCCGGTAACGATCTGCGTCGCACGATACGTGAGGTACATGATCATATTTGCGTAAGCCAAATATAAATCTGATACATAAATTTTGGAGGCGCTCAAGCTTATTAAGATGCTCCTCAGTGACATCGAGATAGCTGACGTCTGCATAGTCCAGGATAGGAAGAAGGATGGATTGAGCAAGCGCAACCTTGGTGGCCGTGGGCAGAAAGTTCCGCAGTCTGCGCAAAGAACCGACTGATGCGTACAATTTCCGACTTACTTCCACGATTTGCGCATCCCACGATAAGGTATTGTCAATCAAAATGCCAAGATTATTTACCTTTATAGCAACTGGTAATGCTACACCATTAAAAAATATATTTGGTAGTTGCGTCCAGTCTATATCTGCCAATTTTCTTTGACTGCCAATCACACATACCTGGGTTTTGGAGGGATTTACATCAAGTCCGTATTGCATGCCCCATGTACAAATCTGAACTAAGTCCCTATTGATGATGTTAAAAGCCTCAGTCAAATTATCCGGTGGAGCTTGCATGTAAATTTGTAGATCGTCTGCATAAAGGTGGTAGGAAGAAAGTAGTGTTTTAGTTATGGAATTTATGAAAATTGCGAAAAGAAGAGGAGAGAGAACGCCACCCTGTGGTACGCCAGCAGATGTATCACACCAAGAGGAAAGGCATTCATCGTAACGTACACGCTGTCGGCGACCAAACAGGTAACTATGAAACCAATCAACCACTGTTGGAGATATGCCAATAAAGCGTAGTATGCCTATCAGAATGTGGAAATCCACTGTATTGAACGCGTTACTAAAATCCAATAGAGAGAGAACAGTGAGATTTCCATGTTCCATACCTAGCCTAATGTCATCAGTAACATTAATCAGCGCACTGACTGTACTATGTCCTGGACGAAATCCTGATTGGAAAGGATCAAGGAGACAGTTTCGATTGAGGAATGAGCTAAGCTGGCTGTGTACAAGCCGCTCGAGGACCTTGGAAAGAAAAGGTAAGATGGAGATAGGACGATATTCGGAAAAGGAAGAAGGGTTTATCTTTTTGGGAAGTGGGATTAATTGCGCCTCCTTCCACGCCTTGGGGAACACATTGGTAGTGAGGGAGTGATTAAAGATGTGACATAATATGGGAAGGATTTCGTCTAGTACAGGCTGAATCATGCTACGACTGATTGCATCACAGCCGATAGCGTTGGAGCTTATAGACATAATACACTTCTTAACATCACAAGCAGATGGCTGGTCAAAATAGAACGGAGGATAAGAGGGAGTTGGAAGAGATGAAAGATGTTGTAAAGTGCAGGTCTTACGACTCTGCCCAAGCGTTGATGACGAGGAAAAGTACTGGTTTAACGAATCAATATCAATTTTTTTGGAAATATTCATCTTATTCGTCTTACCAACCCCTAGAGTTTTTAGAAATTTCCAAACCTTGACTGGGTCGCCGTTCTCGACCGAATTATGGCGTTGGCGTTGGGAGTTATGGAGTTGGCGTTGTGCATTCCTACACACCTTACTGCAGAGATTACGTACGACGATATATTTTTCACGGTTAATTGGCGTATGTCGCGACTTGAATTTACTTTTGGCTGCCGCTTTCTTAGATATTAAGGCTTTAATTTCGGCAGTAAGCCATGGGGCCGGCAAATGTCGCATCCGCACCGCATGAATAGGGGCATGGACGTCATAGAGATGAGTTATTTTATCAGTGAAGATCTGTACCTTTTCGTCCATACACTCTGAAGCCAGCAGTGAGGACCAATCAATCTTGCCGGCATCATCGCGAAGGCTATCGAGCTGCATGGCACCAAAATTACGTTGCATGAGGATTTTGGACTTAGGTTTTGGAGGACGAAGTTTATAGGATAGATAGATTAGATCATGATAGGAAAATTCGGTAGCTGTACACTGCCCGTGCTTAGCGACTAAGTCAGGAGAAGAAACTAGGATTAGATCAAGTAAAGAAGGGACACAATTGGGAAAGTGATGAGTAACGTTGAGAGGTAGGATGGACATATTGCAGGATTCAATGACACTGGTGAAAGACGAAGAGCGCGAGTCATTCTTTAACAAACAAGTATTAAAATCACCCATTACGATAGTATGACGATAAGAAGGAGTTAGACGTTCGAGTATATTCACAAAAGAGGAAAAAAAACTGATACTAGAGGAAGGGCAATAGTAAACGCCAAGTAGAATTTGGCAGTGACCAAGATTAATTTCTAAAAATAGGTGTTCACCAGCATTCGAAGGTGGTGGTTGAGGCGACATATCTAATATATTGAAAGGAATATTGTCACGTAAATATATCGCAACACCACCACAGGAGGGGAACGTGCGATCGTTTCTAATCAAATTAAAGCCAGGTAGGATGTAGGGTGCTGAGGGAATACAAGGTTTGAGCCATGTCTCAGAAATTAGAATGGCATTTAAATACTTGCAGTCAAAGCTGGTCAGCATCTCAGGAAAGTGACCCGGAATACTCTGGGCATTTATATGGACTACATTGAAATTCCTGGGGACGTCGGAGAACTGGTTGTCTATGATTTGTGGCAGCGACGACATGCTCACGAAGCTGTCATTCATACTACTAGCAGACATGTAACTTTCATCGTTGCTGTCGAAGCTTATATTTAATATAGACATACTTATATTATTTATTATATAAAATTATTTTACTATTTATCGATTAGTTATAAAGATTATGTCCACCCGCCAGTTGTGCTATAAACGTGAATAATATCTACAAAAATAAAACAAAAAACAATATAAAATACACAATCACAACTATTTACATTGAGGTACCTACCATAAAAATATAATAATGATGTATAACTTGTAAAAATTGAAAAAAATTTGGCTGTCAACAAAACGTTTGTCGATATACATCGAGTGAAAGCGTCAATCGGAACGCACAGATGACAACCAGTGTCACCTGTCAGAAACCGTTAACGTCAATGGTGTCATGACTTGTATTGTAAACAGTTATCATCACAAAATTGGAATTGTTTTATTGCATCGCCTAAGTACCTACATAAATTTATCAAAGAAAGTAAGGTATGTACCTCAATAATTAACATCATCACAGTCACACGGCAAATTATACAGAAAAACAAACATGTACCTGGAAGCAACATTACATAAAAAGTTAATGCAACACAATAAATATAGATGCTACTTCTTGTTTCTCCCTGATCTTTGGGATCTTGTGGCCACCTTGGGTGACGGAGAAGCCTCCTGGACTTCCCACGTTAACCCATCAAGCTCGTCCATGGATGCCACGCGATGCCGCTTATTTTGGGGATCGACTACATAAACATGACCCTCCTGAGTAAAGCACTTTGTGACACCATATCGATCCCTAGCTGCCATGAATACCTCGTGTCGGGTCTTTGTAATAAACTCCGACAGAGTGATACCGGACCCCTTTAATTTGGTCTTAGTAAACCACAATTTGTCGCGAATTACCACATTTTGTAGTTCCACCAGGATTGGTCCAGACCAATCCTGGTGGAACTACAAAATGTGGTTAGATTAGTTAGATTAGAAAATGTGCTTAATATTGGCAGTCGATCGGCCTAATCGGTGGCAACGACCGATATCAGTGGCTGTAAAATCAGCAAACTTAAGATGGTTCGTGACGACATCTGCGACAACCTGAGGTGTCTCCTCATCAGTGACCTCAGGAACACCATGGAACAGTAACATTTTGCATTTCAATCTGCAAGTCAACTAATGGAATATTTCTTTTCTTAGTAAACACAACTACCTTGCATTTAGAAGGGGATAAAGAAAGACCATGATTTAGAAGCCAATGATTTAAGTGGATTAGGGCATTGTTTAGGTTTATTGAAAGTTCTTCAATAGAGGAAGACGAAGAGTACAGAGCTAAGTCATCTGCATATTGAAGAATCTGGCAAAATAGTTGGACTACTTGCTCGACATCATAAGTATACAAACTATAAAGGAGGGGACTTAGAACCGAGCCCTGGGGAAGACCTTTCCAGATGGTTCTAGGGGGAAGAAGGCAGTTCTGGTTCTTGATAATTATCGATCTTTCCATTAAAAGGTTTGCACAGAAATGGACTAACTTGTCCGGAACATTCAGTTGAAGAAGTTTATTTCTGAGTACCGGAAGAAGAACATTGTCATAAGCTGCTTGAATGTCTAAAAAAAACAGTGGCCATATATTTCTTTTGAAGGAGGGATATACGAATCACGGAAGTTAGAATGCTAAGACTATCCAGAGTACCCATATTCCTCCTGAAGCCAAACTGGGACTTGGCCAAAATTTCTCGACTCTCCGAAAACCATTCCAAACGGTGTTTTTATAAGGTGCTCTGTTATCTTGCACATCACTGAGGACAGAGCTATCGGGCGCCTACTGTTAGGGGAGGATGGGTCAACACCAGGTTTAAGGACTGGGACGATAATTTGAGTTTTCCAATCAGGAGGAATACTCCCACTGTTAAAAATGACATTAATTATGTCCAGAAAGTGAATTTGGACAGCGACTGGAGCCTTGACAATAAAAGAATATGGGATTTGATCAAACCCTGGAGCTGAGTCTTTTAATCCCTCGATTGCTAGCTGGAATTCTTGAGCTGTGAAGTTATTATTAAACATTCCCTCATGTTGAGTAGGAGCAGAAGGGCGGACAGCGGATGGAATAGAGTCATAAGTAGGAACCCATGGTGGGGCTAACCTATCAGCAAAGGCGTCAACCCACAATGTCAAATCGTTGTCAGTATCGTTGACTATATTACAGGATCCTCTGAATCTTTTTATTTGTTTCCAAACAATTGAAGATGGGGTTCTGGGAGATAGGTTCTCACAGAACCGGGTCCAGCCTTCTTTTTTCTTTGCGGACAGGGTTCTTCGAGTCAGTGCTGCTTGACGTTGATAGATAAGCAGATTTTCAACTGTCATAGATCTGCTGTAATTCGATTCAGCCTCGCATCTGGATTTAACAGAGTCAGTACACTCTGCGTCCCACCATGGGGTCGATAGAATGGACTTAGAAGGGACTTTAATGGGAATATGGACATTCGCACAGGAGATAACGGAGTCACGGAATAGGTTGTAGGACTGAATAATATTGCTGCCAGTGGGAACCAACAGAGATGATATTTTGGACTCCAAAGATGTACCATAGGCAGGCCAATCTGCTCCAGACAACCTGTATCTAAAAGAGGGGGATGAATTCAGTGGACGAGATATAGTCATAGAAAATTTTATTATAATAGGGAAATGATCACTTCCGTGAGAATGGTCAAGAACTGACCAAGAGGACATAAGAGAAAGAGAGGGAGAGCAGATAGTGAGGTCAACAGCACTAAGGTTTTGAGAAGGGAGAACTCGGCGGGTAGGGGATCCAGAATTTAAAATGCACAAGTTAAGTTCATCCAGAACTTCTATTAAGGCATAAGCAAATGCATCACAAAGACTGGACCCCCAGGAAGTATGGTGAGCATTGAAATCTCCCATAATGACTACAGGAGGAGGGACTGAGTTGAACAGTAAAAGAAGGTCAGGGATCAGGGTGGAGCAAGGATGAGGGATATACAAGGAAATGAATGACAAATTACATAACCTGGCAGCAACAATATTTATATGAGGGGAGTGAGAGGGAAGGGTAATCTGAGCAAAAGACTGTTTACGACTGAGTAAAAGAGCACAACCAGCATAGCCATCAGCTCTGTCATCCCGAAGACATGAGTAACCTGGAATACGAAATGTACTACCAGGTACTAACCATGTCTCCGAGACAGCTATCGCCACAGGGTTATACTTATTAATCAGTGAGAACAGTTCAGGTTTTTTAGGTCTGAGGCTTTTAGTGTTCCACTGTATTATAGTCGGGTCCATTGGATGATAGAGGAAGTAAGAAATTAGTAAGTGATTGGGCAACGTTGGGCGGTAAAGAGATGTTATTTTGTGAGATAATAGATATAATTATGTTTAAAACAGAAAGAAGAAGACTTTGTGAAGATTGCAGATCTTGGGAAATATCTTGAGAACAAGAGGACTGAGAAATTGGGAAAACAGCCATTAGGGGAGGAATGTCCATCTTGTGATATGAGTGCTTGATGAGCAATCCTATCATAAGACTTGCCAAGGGGAACATGAGGACGAGGAGACTTAAATATGGTTTTTTTATATGTTGTGGACTGAGAGGGATAAATGGAGGCGGATGATGATTGAGAAAGTTGAGTGGAGGATTTTGCAGCAGCTGAAAATGATTTAATAACAAGAGGAGTGGCTTGTGAGGCTTCCATGTAGGATACACCCTCACGAGCCATGAGAGATTTAATGTCCTTTTGACGTTTGTGTTCGGGGCAGGATCTGTCGGTGGCTACATGATGTTGATTGCAGTAAAGGCAAATAATTTCTGCAACACTCATGGTGCATGAATTGCCCTGGTGTTGTTGTGCGCATTTGTAGCACCTAGGTGAAGATTGCCGACATTGGTCAGCCACATGGCCATACATACAGCAACGGAGACACTGAATAGTGGGAAATTCATACTGTTCTACGGGAAGGGATGTATGGAATGAGTATATATGGGAAGGGAGGGATTTGCCCCTAAATGTGATGACTATTGTTTGAGTTGGAACATATGTAACCATGTTGTCACTACCAATGGTTTTTCTATTGAGGCGACGAGCTTTGAGAATGTATCCAATGCCAGGGGGTAGAGCTATTGAGTTCACAAATTCGTCCATTGAAAGGTCAACGGGAACTGTGCGGACTACACCCATACTTGAAACGTTATATGAAGGTAAGTAAGCCTCATATTTATTGTCGACTAAAATTGAATTCGCAAGGAAATTGTTTGCGTCAACGGCATTTAAAAATTGAACCGACATTTTATTCCTGCCTATCCTTTTAACTCCCCCCATGGAAATATTTTTTATTTTGTGGGCAACTAAAAACTGACCGAATTTAATAGGTTTTACCGAGTAACCTGCTGGTAATTTTTTTTTCTTTTTTAGAAACTATAACTACAAACGGACCTTTGTCATTTTCGTCGTAGGATTTAACTCCTAACACTATTGTAGGATGATTGAATATGGTTTGGATCGAGGCTGACGCAGATTCAGCATCTAAAATGGTTTTTTTGGGCGCAGCTACATGTTCTTGAGATTCATTTCGTCTTTTTTGATGACTAATACGAGAAGGCGAAAACTCTTCAACAGACATAAAAATATCCGGTGGATCGGGGGGTTCCGGAGGATCCCCCATCCTACCAGACAACCGAAAAAATACTTACAAACACTTAATTACTACTACAATATGACTCTGACGGAAAAATAATTAAGAAAAAGGGCAAATAATTTGGAATTTCTCTATTATCTCACTTACACTACATTAACCCTGCAAGGTCAAAATGGCAGTCCTTGTAAATTCAATACCCGCGATGTACCTAATTATTGTGTATGTGACGTCTATTTGACACTACGCTTGACGTTGTCAAGTTGACAATCTTTATTTTTTATCCTCTTCTGGGGCAGGCTATAGTCTATGACCATAGCACCTTGTTATTATTTCGTCAAATAGATCGCCTTGCGCTTCTTTATACTCAAGCTGTCTTCAACTGTTGTTTTTTATTTGTGTGTATTATAAACGTAGGAAACATTGTGTGTCATCTCTTCCAGTAAGTATAAATATTAACAGGACACCAGCCCCCTGGGCTGGTGTCCTGTTCATATTCATATACTTATATTTACATATATTACATATATACTTATATTTATTATATTTTATTTATCTATATAGTATATTTATGAATAATTCGTTCGATAGCCTTGATAATGAAACCTTTCTTTCATGTTCTTCTTTTGACTCCAGTTTCGATAGTGCAGCAAGCCATAGTTCTGCAGCTTTGACCTTGAACGACGAGCTATCCTCAATCTTCTCAAACTTTCCTAAGAACCTTAACATAGTCCACATCAATGCCCAGAGTATTTCCCACCATCATTCTGATATTCTAGCATCCTTTAGCAGTGTTCGCGTGGACGCAGTCTTGTTATCCGAAACGTTCCTGAAGCCATCCCATCGATCATCACTGGTTGCCCTCCCGGGGTTTGTACTAATTCGTAATGACAGGGCTGGCAAAGGCTGTGGCGGCGTAGCGGTGTATCTGCGTGAAGACATTCCCGTTCGCATTATTAGTACCTCGTCTCCAACAACTAATGCAGCAGAACATCTTTTTTTGGAAATATCTGTACATCACTGCAAAATGTTTCTGGGTGTGTTCTATAGCCCTAGTCTTCGCATAGATTATTTTGATGCACTGGATGCGCTGCTCAATGACTTGTGCCCAAATTATAATCAAATCGTTCTGATGGGCGATTTTAACACATGCCTCATTAAAGACGACCATCGTACCCAGTCCTTACACTCTCTTCTAACTTCTATAAATCTACATATCCTTCCCCTTTCTGCTACTCACCATGTCCCTAATCGTACACCTTCTCTACTCGACTTAATGATTGTATCTTCACCTGATCATGTAGCCTCACATGGTCAACTCTCTGCTCCGTTTTCGTATCATGACCTCATTTATGCATCTCTATTTATTCGTCCACCTAAACGGAAATCACAATTTGCTGTGTTCCGGAATTTTAGGAGCATGGATCTGGAGGCTTTACGCGGTGATGCTGGCAGCTTAGATTGGGGACACGTCATTCATTGTGAAGCTGTCGACCAGAAGGTAGAACTTTTTAATAATGCCATTACCACTTTATACGATCGGCATGCACTGCTGCGTAGGGTAAGGTTAAAGCATGTCCCCGCTCCCTGGATTACGCTTGAAATCAAAGAGCTCATGGCTAACCGTGACCGGGCTAAAAGGAGGCTCAAGCGTAGTCCGACTGACTTTAATTTTGCTCGTTATAAGAACCTTCGCAACCGCTGTGGTCGCCTGTGTCGTGATGTCAAACGCCGCCATTTTCACGAATCTCTTGTCAACCACAACTCTTCAGACGTCTGGAAATTCCTTAAAGCTAATGGAATCGGCAAATCACCAACTATTGATTGTCACAACATCGATGTTCGAGCCCTCAATAAGCATGTCTCTCTCCCACCTGTAACACTTGACCCGCTTGTTAGGGCCAACACTCTGCTCGATTTGTCTCTTTTGCCGGTCCCATCATGCCCTTCGTTTCATCTCTCTGCGGTTGGTGAGGATGACGTCCAAAAATCTCTTTTAGCCATCACTTCCTCTGCTGTTGGTTCTCATCAACTGTGTTCTAAAATGTTTTCTCCTATTCTCCCGTCCGTAGTCCCCATTTTAACTCATATCTTTAATTTCTCCCTTTCCTCCGGCTGTTTTCCTAGTGCTTGGAAACAGGCACAAGTTATTCCACTACCTAAAACATCAAACCCTTCTCTCCCGTCCCAATTTCGTCCTATATCCATTCTACCATTCCTATCCAAAGTCCTTGAACATATAGTACATCGCCAGTTGACTAGTTACCTGACACGGAATAATCTCCTAAGTCCCTTTCAATCTGGATTTAGGACATGTCACAGCACTGTGACGGCACTTCTTAAGGTGACCGACGACATACGTTGGGCCATGGAGAATAGATCTCTTACGGTATTGGTGCTACTGGACTTCAGTAGTGCCTTTAACTCGGTAGACTTTGACATTCTCCTTGGTATCCTTAAGTCGTTGAATTGTTGGGCCATGGAGGCTGTGACCTGGTTTAAATCCTATCTTCAGGGCCGCTCGCAGTGTGTTCGCTAAAATGACGCTCAGTCTGACAGGTGCAATCTCACTGGGGGCGTGCCCCAAGGTGGCGTACTCTCTCCTTTTTTGTTCTCCATTTTTATCAACTCCGCAGTTAGAGTCATTTCTTCCAACTTCCATCTGTATGCAGACGACCTACAGCTGTATAGGCACTTTACCCTAAATGAGTATCGGACTGCCATCACTGTCATGAATCATGACCTGAGTGCCATCAGCCTATGGGCAAGGTCATACGGCCTCCACATAAATCCCACTAAATCTCAGGCCATGGTAATTGGCAGTCGGCAGATGTTGGCAGGGCTGGATATGGCATCTCTTCCAGCTATCGTGCTGGATGATATCTCTATAAAATACACCAACGCCGCTAAGAACTTGGGAGTTATTATCGACAACAACTTGTCCTGGGGCTCTCATATTAACGAGGTCAGCAAGAAGGTCCACTTCACCTTTCATACACTTAAATGACTCCAGAGTTTCTTGCCCCACGATACTAAAATCTCGCTGGCCCAAACACTAATCGTGCCGATCTTGGACTACGCGGACGCTTGCTGCCTGGATGCTACAGAGGAGCTCTTAAACAAACTTGAGCGGTTGCAAAACTTAGGTATCCGATTTACTTTTAACTTACGTAAGTATGATCACGTCTCAAAATTTCGCAAGGAATGCAAGTGGCTCCCAATCCGCCTTCGTAGAAATACTCGGTTATTATGTCTCCTCTTCAATGTCCTACACAATCCCTCATATCCTTCCTACCTGCGGGAGCGGTTCACACTGATGCGAGCATCAGATGAATCGTGCCGGCCTCACCTCTCCTACCGCCTCAATTGTCCTTCCCACAAATCTGACTTCTTCTCCTACTCTTTCTCCGTCCATGCCGTCAGACTGTGGAACGCTCTTCCAACCGATATAATGAACTGCAGAACTGTGTCTGGCTTCAAGAAGAGAGTCAAGGAACACTATCTCGCTTCCTTACCTTAATTATTGTACGTCTATGTATGTTTATATAACTTTTTATGTATGTATTTGTGTATTTATGTAGTTATAGTTTATGTAAGTTTATTAACCTGCACACACATCAGGACCTGTTTGCATCACGATCTCCTCTCTTAGGCCCACTGGAAGAGATCTCTTTAGAGATAAGTGGCGCCATTGTATACATGTTTAGTTTGTATCCATTTACTGTTTTATTTACTGTGTGTGTACAAAAAAAAAATATAAAAAAAAAACAATAGATTGTAGTTACGAATCGTCAATGTATCGCCACCTTGTGAGGCGTACGATTGGTGCGGTCACGTAAAATATATCTTAAAATAATCACTAACACAACTAACATACTCATAAGATAAATATCGTTTGTAACTAATAATACTAATAAATTATGGATTTGTAATATCTGAATTAAATGTTTATATAAATAAATAAATAAAAAATATTTCCTTTTACGGGTAGTGCGATTTAGTAAAAAAACGTGACATTACGCTTATCAGTGTTTCCCAAACGGTGCGGTGGTTTGCAGAACACAAAAAATGGTCCCTTTTTTTGAAATTTAGTGTCCGCGTTATTTGTAAAACGAAAAGTATTTCAAAACCGCAGTTGCGTAAAGAACTTCGTTCCTGAGGTTCCGGGGAGTCTTTTTTTTTGTTTTTTTTTTCTGTTATATGTCACATAAATTGTGTACTCGACTTTCTTATAATGATTTCTTATAATAATTTGCATTACAATCATTGTAAGAAAGTCGAGTCCTATCGAGAAGAACTTTACATCCATTTTTGAGAATACTATGTCTAATTTGTACTGTGTTATGGATTGTTCAATTTTGTGGATCAATAATAAAAAATAAAAAATGTCCGATTAGCCCTAAAACTACAATAGATTCGCCCCCCATTACGTGGGACCAACAAAGTGTCTGTCGAAATATGGGCTTATTTTAAATTGGGGTTAAACGTGTGATGACTAAACTGCTCAACTGTCTAGGAAAATCTAGAGTAGAGTAAGAGGGAATGCAATCAGACGATAACCTTTCACAAGTCACAGAGCTTAGTAATCCCCTACGTCCCACTAGCTGCACGTATTTGGTAAGGATTAGCATTA
The DNA here is from genome assembly GCA_963556515.1 of Nudaria mundana. Taxonomy (NCBI): domain Eukaryota; kingdom Metazoa; phylum Arthropoda; class Insecta; order Lepidoptera; family Erebidae; genus Nudaria; species Nudaria mundana. Next base: position 15,113,907 of record OY748307.1, on the reverse strand, counting down.
AATTTCAGTTATATGACGAGTGCATTATGCTATTGTGGAATAGTTTAAGTTTATAGATACTAGTTACATTTTTTAATTCAAATCTGTATTTGATTTTCATGACTTCTTGATTATTGTATTCTGAAGAGTTTTGGAAAGGGTTCAAAGTAACTTTTAATTTGGATTTATTACGCTAGCAGTTTTCTAGCATAATAGCATGGATTATTTATTTATTTATTTATTTAATAAGGTTCACCAACAGTCATTTACATCAATACAAGTACATAGTTAACACAAAATATAAGCAAATTATAATGCAATGACTACTTACAGGTAAACACCACTTGTAACTATTATATATAACACAGTAAAAATAAATGTTTTGAACGCTATAATAAAGTACACCCACTGCACAAAGGATATATAGAGAATAGAGATATAGAGAAGAATAGATGTATTATGAACGCGGACTCTCGCGCACATAACTAACCCGTACCTCAAACAATGAAAAATATACATAATTTAAAACTTAACAAAGTAATTAATCAAGTGGTGGCTAATCAAGACCAAGAGGTAAATTCCTGAGACGTAGCTTAACACTCGAAACTGAGTCAACATGAATGTCGAATTGACTGCTCAACCCATTCAGTGACATGCATATCCTTACATAAGGGGAACTGGCACCCAGCACCGTTCTTCTCAGTGGCGGACAAAGAGGCGTGATGGAATGGCGAGGAATCCGTGCAGGGGCTCAAAACCTAAATAATGAGAGCAAAAGTGGGCTATCAATCTGATGTCGGAGTACCCTGCAAGCAAACACCGCATCCTGTATTTCTCTGCGCTGCGAAAGAGTCTTCATATTGAAATGAGTCAATCTTGATTTGTAAGAACGCTTTATTTTGGAAATTCTATTGACATACGAAAGATGACCAAGAAAACGCTTCTGCACGCGCTCAAGACGCAAAGTGTAGGTCGCATAGTGAGGTCTCCAGACCACACTGCAGTACTCCAGGATACTTCGCACCAAGCTATTGTAAAGGAGGATTTTAGTGTGGTTATTTCTAAATGGTTTACAGGTTCTAAGAACAAATCCAAGCATTCTAGAAGATTTTTTTATGATGTTCTCTAAATGTGGAACAAACGTTAACTTTCTATCAAATGTGACTCCGATATCCCTAATTGTTTCGACTTCTATAATTTTATTGTTGTCAATATGGTAACTGCTATTTACATATTTATTCTTTCGAGTATATTTTACAAGGTAGCATTTACTACAATTCAAATTCAGTTTATTATATTTACACCACTGAACAAGTCTGTCAAGATCACTTTGCATAGATATAACATCTAGTTCAGACACAATTACTCTGAGAAATTTCAAATCATCGGCATACATAAAAAGTTCTGAAAATTTAAAGCAAGCTGGAATATCGTTAATAAAATAATTAAACAAGACAGGCCGTAAATGTGAGCCTTGTGGTACCCCTGACGATTTACATTTTAGTGTGGACTGATATCCATTAACCACAACATAAAAATGTCTCGCCCCAAGATAAGAACCCAACCAATCATGCAAAGAACCCATAATCCCATACGCACGCAGTTTTGCAAGCAAGATCCCGTGAGATACCTTATCAAAGGCTTTGCTGAAGTCAGTGTAAATTACGTCCGCTTGGTGTGCCGAATCAATAGCTGCAATCAATGACTCTGTAAATGGAATAAGGTTTGTGTTTGTTGACCTATGCGCAACAAATCCATGTTGATAGTCAGTTATAAAATGTTTCAAATAGTTTTTTAAATGCGAACATACAAATGATTCTAATAATTTTGCAAATGTTGATAAAACTGAAATTGGTCTATAGTTAGAAACTATTTCGTTATTGTTAGCCTTAAATACAGGCACCACCTTTGCTACCTTCTATTTCGAGGGAAATTTACCCGTTGACAAGGACTTATTAAAAATCAACACTAGAGGATGAACCAGTTCAGATGCACATGCGACCACAAAGGTAGGTGGTATACCGTCCGGACCAGCACCTTTATGTACATCCAAACTTTTCAGTTTCCTGATAACTTGTGTATGGTCCACACAAAGGCCGCCCAAACTTAATGAACCCTTCTCCAGCGACATTAGATATTCAGAATGGAGTTCATCAGTGCTCCCTTGTTCACTGTTGTATACAGTAGAGAAGTGAGCAGCGAACAACTCACAAGTTTCCGTGCCGCTGGAAGAAGTAACCGATCCGTCAGACATAGACTCAGGGTACGCACCAGAACCTCCCCTTCTCATCTTCACGTATGACCAGAACAGTTTGGGATTCTTCCTAATTTCCTCTTAAATATGTTCAGTATACATGTTGTAACACGTTTTGGCATACTTTTCGCAACTTTTACCGACACTCTTTAATTCAATGGCATCTAAAGGATTTTTATAATTGTTGTATCTTCTTCTTAACTTATTTTTTTGATTCAACATTTTAATTAATTTTCGATTAAACCACGGCGGGTACTTATTAGAAGCTGGTACACACGAAGGAATATACTGTTCAATGACTGAATAAAGAACGTCATAAAATTCCTCCAGCATGCCGTCCACGTCACTCTGTTCCGCGAGCAAGGCATCCCAGTCTTTTTCTTTCAAGGCCATACAAATAGATTCATAATCACCTTTACGAAAGTTGGGATTAGCTGCACGTGTTTTATATTGCAGCATTGATTTTCCACTGCACGTTATGGATATATCTAGAGGAGGATGACGTGGCACTATGTTACTTATGCATTCACTTACAGTACAGTAAGAGCATGTAGAAAACACAAGATCCAACATGCAGCCGTCAGAATTTTGCACAAAGTTGTATTGTGTTAGTTTATGGATAAAGGTAAAATCTATCAAGGCCTCGTTAATACAAATTGGCCCACGGCTACCCGGTGTAGTTCTCAAGGACTTCCAGTCTATACCGCCCAGATTGAAATCCCCCAAAATGCACAAATCACAATCAACAGTCTGCTCCAGAGCTGCATTACAACTGTCAAGAAAATGCTCTAGGTAAGGGAGTCGAACCGGTGGCGGTAAATAAACCGCACAGAAAACCATCCGACGGGCTGGGCGTGACCCAGGGATATCCACAGTCACCCAGAAGTCTTCACAATTGCTCTCACAGACATTGACACGCTTGGAAATAAGGTATCTTTTAACAGCTATTAAAACCCCACCACCATCCTCCTTATGACACTGGAAACTGGAGGTATCTCTATCCCGCCTATATACCACATATCTAACATCAATTAATTCCCCAGTCAGTACCGAGTCATTAAGCCAAGTCTCAGTCAGAATTATTACATCGTAGTCACTGCAAAGGATGTTTCGATACACTACATTTGTTTTGGTCTTTATACCACCACAGTTTTGGTAATAAATTTGTAAACTATTGAATTTTATTACAATATATTAAAATATCATGCAACTTAAATATACCTAAACTAATAATTAAGCATTTTTATTTAGAGATTCCTGATTAGTAATAAAAATGATGTCGGAGTTATCGTCTTTTTTAACACAAATTCTTCCACCCCTCACCCAAATATATTTATAATTCTTCTCTTTAGCTTTAAGCTTAGCAGCGGCGTGAAGAGCTTTATAGACCGGTGACAAATGTTCAACAACAAAGATTGGCGTCTTTTTACCAGAAATCCCAACGTCAGCACTGTTAAGTTTATTGTCAGCATGCTTTTTATTATATTTTATTACAGCAGCGAGAAGCTGGTCCCGAATCCTTGGAGAAGCCAGTTGAATCACAATTGATCGCGGGCGGGTATTGGCTGCATTGATTTTCGCTATACGAGTGGAGTGTAAAACATCTGCATTACCAAGTTCACACCCCACGACTGATCCCAGCTGTTTAGCAACATTGTACAGGTTCTCTCCTTTATTTTCTGGTAGACACTGCAATTCGATATTGTTAGATCTTGAGTGCTGTTCCATGTAATTAAGTCTCTGCTGAAGATCACGGACGGTTACCTTCAAATGCTCATGCTCCTCCTTTAAATCTTTTAAAGTGGTGCTTGCCTTACGATGCTCCGACTGAAGGTCATCAAATTCTTTAGTATGAAATGACATAGATATCTTTAACTCCTGGACATCTTCTTTAATTGGTGCCAGTTCCTTGTTAATGTTCGCAATAACAACAGTATTTAATTTCTCTAGCATGGCAGAAAACTCCAACTTAATGACATCTTGCACAATAGTACGTACCTCATCAGCTGTGACCACACATAACTTAGGTGGTGAGTTCAGAGCTTGTCTTTTATTACTACCTGTGTTGAATACATTTCGTAGCGGAGTACTGTCCTTTTTTGCTTCCTTCAGCAGCCCCACATCAGTACTTGCGAATTCATATTCCAAGGAAGTATAGGTACCTTCAGTTATTATAATTGTAGAAAAAAGTACAAAATAACATCCAAAGTGTATGATGTGTAATTGAAATGTATTATATTCGCTCGTTCAGATTGTAAACAACGTACTGTAACGCCTTCTCGTAGCGAGTAATAAGACTACCAAACTCAGCGCCATCTAGTAGCAAATCGCAGTACTACTACGTAACGTCTTTCGGGAATGTTCTGTCAAGGTACTTCTATGTAACGTGTTATCTAGAAGCATCTCGAAGGTGTGGAATGTTCGCGATAATTCTTCCGTGAAGATTCTAGAGTAATCTAGAGTAATGACCGTACTATAAAGGCGGAGCACTTCGGTGGCGGGGGATCAGTATTTCCAGAGCGATAATACGAGTTATACCTGCGAGTTCAAGTGCGATTTAAAGTGTTCAGTGAAGCTTTTAGTGAAGTGTAAATTAGTGTTGTAATAAATAAAGTGTTTTGTGGTAGTTTGATCGGCATTTTTAATTCCGTAGAACCCCGGCTCGTAACAATTGGTGTCAGAATTGGGGATTTGGACAATGCCGGTGTTACCGAAAGAAGACACAGAGGGCGTCCGTACCAGGGGTCAGCGCCAGCAGGAGTTGGACAGCAGGCGCTTCGGAGGTAATACGCCGGAGAGGTTGGGTGGTCAGCAGCAGCCAACGGTGGAAGCTTGCCCGCCCACGGTATCTCCAGCGCCAGCACCTCCAGACTTTGCTGCGCTGATGGCGATGCTACAGGAGCAAGCCCGTCGCCAGGAGGAGCAAGCCCGTCGCCAGGAGGAGCAGGCCCGCCACCAGGAGGAGCAAGCCCGCCGGTTGGAAGAACAGCTGCTGCGGGACAAGGAGGAGCAGGCACGCCGCCAGGAGGAGCAGGCACGCCGCCAGGAGGAGCAGGCCCGCCGGTTGGAAGAACAGCTGCTGCGTGACAAGGATGAGCAGGTACGCCGCCAGGAGGAGCAGGCACGCCGCCAGGAGGAGCAGGCCCGCCGGTTGGAAGAACAGCTGCTGCGCGACAAGGAGGAGCAGGCACGCCACCAGGAGGAACAGACGCTCCTCATGAAAGATCTTCGAGCGACTTTTGGCAAGGAGATGAATGTGATGAAGGATCAGGTTCATCATGTTGAGAACCGCATCACGGAAGCCGAAACTCGGATTGAAGATGTAAAAAACCAGATTACAGATGTGAGGAAAGAGCTGGGAAATCTGAAAGCTGGAGATGGGATTGCGACTTCCTTACCTGCCGTACCTTCAGTGCGTGGATTTAAAGTACCGCCATTCGATGGGACATCTTCATGGTCGGCCTATAAAAAGCAGTTTGAGGCCGTTAAGAAGGCAAACGGGTGGAGCAAAGCCCAGGCCATGACTGCGCTTACATTGGGTCTGCGAGACAAGGCGTTAACCATCCTAGAAGCTCTCGGAGACGATGTATCCTACGAGCAGCTACTAGAAGCCTTGGAAGCCAGATACGGTGACGCTCACCTGGAACACGTGTATCGTGCGCAGCTGAAGGATCGTGTCCAGCGCACTGGCGAAAACTTGCAACAGTGGGCCCTGGAAGTAGAGAAGCTGGTACGGAAAGCATACCAGTCGGTACCTGCGCTCATCAATGGGAATCTGGTGCAAGCATTCATCGACGGCATCCACGACCTGGAAGTCAGGGCTGCTGTGAAGCTAGGGCACCATGAGACTCTCAAAGACGGCTTGGCTCATGCTTTGGAGGTCGAAGCCGTACGGAAAGATCATCGATCTCACCGCGTCAGGGAAGTTGTAGCATCACCGGCTCGCGACTGTTTCACGAGGTATAGCCCTAGGTGCTACACATGTGGTGAGAGGGGCCACCTTCGATCCAGTTGCCCAAAGCGGACTGCTGAAAGAGAAGAAAGTCGTTCCCAAGAAGATAGGGTGGCTAACGTCACCGCCCAGCAACAGCAGGGAAAACGAATTATTGCCAGGTCTGCGTGGCGGGTGCCGGCTGATGTTAGAAGAGCCCCAAGGGTTTCGATCTCACAAACCCAGGATGGCAGATTCCATGGCAACGCAGACGCATTGTCAAGCAGACCTTGCCCTGAAGACCGTAAGCACTGTGCCAAACAGGAGATAAAGCTAGCCATACCTGTGAAGAAGTTTAAAACGGATCTGAGCGACGAATGGAAAGAAATCCTACAACATGCTCAACAGGACGACGCAGACATCAAGCCAATATTTGAGTGGATTAAAGCAAGTGCTCCTAAACCCATGTGGAGTGACGTCGCTTCAATGAGTTCAATCACAAAAAGTTATTGGGCGCAATGGGACAGTTTAGTTATTCAGGATGGAGTCTTGTGCCGCAAATGGGAAAATGCTCGAGGAGACAGCTGTCATTTGCAAATGGTCGTCCCTAAAGTTAAGGTCCCAGATGTGCTACAGCTCTACCATAATGGATGTTCAGGGGGCCATATGGGAGTAAAAAGGACTCTGTTGAAGATACGTGAGCGGTTTTACTGGATCCACTGTCGCGACGACGTTGAGGACTGGTGTCGCAAATGTACGAGTTGTGCTGCTGTGAAAGGACCTCATACACGGAGCAGAGGTGCACTGAAACTGTATAACGTTGGGGCACCATGGGAAAGGATAGCCCTAGATGTTGCGGGACCGTTTCCTGAAAGTGAAAGCGGAAACAAGTACTTCATGGTTGTGATGGATTATTTCACGAAGTGGCCAGAAGTCTTCGCTATACCTAATCAAGAAGCTACTACGGTCGCAGATAAATTAGTTCACGAAGTCTTCTATCGTTTCGGGGTGCCTCTAGAAATCCATAGCGATCAAGGAAGAAATTTTGAATCTCAGGTGTTCCAGGAAATGTGTCGGGTCATGGGTACTCACAAAACCAGAACGACCTCTTACCACCCGCAGTCAGATGGAATGGTGGAGCGATTTAATCAGACATTGGAGAGATATCTGGCAAAAGTTGTGGAAAGCAGGCAAAAAGATTGGGACAAGCACATCCAACCGTTTCTTTTGTCTTACCGAAGTGCGGTTCACGAAAGCACGTCAGTGACACCAGCTTATGCGAACTTTGGAAGAGAATTACGGTTGCCTGCCGACTTAATAACCGGTATACCACCTGACGCTCCACGCAATATCACCGATTATGCGAATGACTTGCGCAGCAGGATGAATGACATTTATGAGCATGTCAGACAATCAGGTCAACAAATGTCTGAAAAGATGAAGACCCGTTACGACCGAAAGACAAACAATAAGAGCTTCGATGAAGGTTCGTTAGTGTGGTTACATAACCCAGTCCGCAGTAAAGGGAAGTCTCCTAAGCTGCAAGCTAAATGGGATGGACCATACCGAGTTGTGACCAAGATTAACGATGTCACTTACCGAATACGGAAGAGTCCAAGAAGTGCGCCAAAGATAGTTCATGTGGATCGATTGGCGCGATATTATGGGCCTGACAATGCTCGGGACGAGCATGTCTTAGGAGGGGGCAGTGTAACGCCATCTCGTAGCGAGTAATAAGACTACCAAACTCAGCGCCATCTAGTAGCAAATCGCAGTACTACTACGTAACGTCTTTCGGGAATGTTCTGTCAAGGTACTTCTATGTAACGTGTTATCTAGAAGCATCTCGAAGGTGTGGAATGTTCGCTATAATTCTTCCGTGAAGATTCTAGAGTAATCTAGAGTAATGACCGTACTATAAAGGCGGAGCACTTCGGTGGCGGGGGATCAGTATTTCCAGAGCGATAATACGAGTTATACCTGCGAGTTCAAGTGCGATTTAAAGTGTTCAGTGAAGCTTATAGTGAAGTGTAAATTAGTGTTGTAATAAATAAAGTGTTTTGTGGTAGTTTGATCGGCATTTTTAATTCCGTAGAACCCCGGCTCGTAACAGTACTATAAACAGCAGTAAAGTGAAGCGCCGATATGGGAGTCCGCGAGAATAACGTCGTAAGCGCCGTGCTATGCGTGTTACTTACGCGTTCTTGTAAGGCGCACGGAATTGTCACTAAATGTCGGTACATTAATCCCGATAATCGCCAATATTCTCACAAAATCCTGTGTAATCCATATTTTACAGGAACAACCACTGCGTATTTCGATAGTAAAACGATTAAATGTTCATAAAAACACAATTTTTACAACACTTGCTAACTTTAGACACTAAAACTGATTTACTTTTTTGGGTTTAGGATGGTTTGGGCCGGTTTACGCTTTGACCCGCATGCTCAACCAGGCCTTTTTGCGACTCGGCCCGTTTACAATTCAGCCTATTCGTTGTAGCATAATAAGGACGAAAGAATTTTTAAAATCGCTGGAGTAATTTTGAGTATATTTTTAGTAGTCAAACATACGAAAATACTAATGTAAACTCATTAATGCAAAATATTTTAAATATAGAGTGTGGGTCACAAAGAAGGTCCCGTTTTTTGGTTTTTGCTTAATTCTCGAAAACGGTGCTTTGTACGAAATTATGTAGTACGACATAATAAAAGCTAATTCAATTCCCTAGAACTTTGTCTTTTGCACTTTGTATCTATCTCCAATCAGTGCCCAGCTATGAGCTTCTAAAGGTGGTCGATTTGCAAAGCGCGCATTGTAACAATACAAATTTACCAAAATCATTTCTTATTTCGGATGGATAATAACCAAAAAATTAATCGGTTGTCTGTAAAGTCGGTTTACTGACGATAGTTGAACGTGACAACGTCATTACTGCCGAACGCGGAGGCCGATTGTGCCTCTTTATCGCTCGTTCCGCGCTCTCGCTTGCACTTCAAGCTTTAACTGGAACACCTCAGAGCGAGGTAACGCCGCATGACGTCATGTTTTTTCGTGCGTGCAGCCGCCTCCATCGAATTATAAGACGTTGTCACGTTATAAACCTATATAAATTATTATATTACTAATTTTTTCTCATATTAATATGCTGAATAAAAAGAAATGAAGGATAACTCTAAGAATATAACAAAATATAAATATCTTTAAAATTAAATCTTAGAGTAGACGCTAGCTCATTATCCCCCTCTCTAGTGTGCGACGAATGCAAATATTTTATGCAAAGCAATTATTTAAATTTCAGTACCTAGTGTGCACAGTTTAAAACTTAAAGTACCTACTTACTTAAAACTCACATGTATAACTCTGTAAAAATGTAGACTGTAATTCTCATTTTTAGGAAACACAATTAATACGCCGGTTTTACCGTTACGCCTTTTCGAAAGTACATAATTATCTTTGTTTTTTTATTACTTTTTTTATTGTAGGTTCACTAAACTGGACACAACACAATACTTTACAGACCTCTAACATCATTCGTATAGGTACTTCTAGAATTAGCGAGTGTCCTTCTCGAAGTGAACACAACATTCTTCAAAATAGAGGCAATTATTGTGGGCAAATTACAGTCAAACATTGAGTAAGTTATCAATAAGATATCGTTACATATAGCAGTCGTTGTATAGAGCGGACAGAGGGTATTGAAAATATCAACTTCGTTACAAATATAATTATTTTTGCGAAAGTAATGCTATTATATTTTGGAAAGTTTTAACATCTTACTTACCATTACTTTGTCATGGATTTTCGCCAGATAACGCCTGTTTCTATCCAATTATTTTTTTTTTTCAATCTTCTACTTCTTTTCTGGCGTCTACCCCGTAGTGTGGGATATCATTAGATAGGTATTTTAAAAAACATTGAGTGGTTGCCATGACGATTTTAGGATGTAAGAATTCGTGTGCGAGATATTCAACTTTTAGGCTCATTTTTTTTGTAAAACAGAGCGTCCCCTCTCTAAAAACTAAACGCATGCCTCGAAAAATATGAAAAAAAATATTTCACACTACACAGTGAACTAAAAAAAGTATAACGGATCAGATAACTCTGTTAGTTCAGGGTTTATAGAGGCTGTTAATGACTTACGGTCGGTTCTTTTTTTACTGGGCTCTTCTGGAAATAGGACGAAGGCGAGCGCGGAGTTAAAATAAACGGCTGGTTTTTGAATTGAGAATTTTAAGTTGAACATCCACTGAGTACGCCAAATGTCAAAATTTAGGAACAAATTTAGACATTTCACGTACTCAACGGACACTCAACTTGAAATTCTCAATTCAGAACCTTTTTTTATTTTTTATAATAACTGACTAGTGACATATTATACGAAACATCGGACACATGCAAAACCACGTCCGTGTACCCGAAGGTGTAGACAGAGGCGTTCCATACACCTGTCACATATCGTCAGTCACTGTGTGTCGCACATAAATAGGGGGCGAATCTACACTTGACTCTGGGGCTTTTGGCAGAACCTTGTCCGTTTGTCAGCAGGTGCAACACATGTAGATGATGATCTTAGTGTCTAGACATGTTTATAACATTTTGGATTCTTCTTGTAATAACAGCCTATCAAAAAGAAGTCTGTATGTTATTCCAAAAAAAGTTGAGACAAATCTATTATTCATGACTACCCTCCCAATCTTTCTTTTTTTAAATCTCCAAGGAGATGTAGGTATACCTATGTGTTTGACTAAATGAAATATTTGATTATTGAACTACGTTTTCTTTGAAAAGAACAACTGTTTATCATTGGTTTTAACGGAAGAGATATTATATTAGAAGGAGACTTTTTTTGACCGAGCGAGCGAACGAGCGAAGCGTCTCAGTTTCAACTCGAGGACTGGCCGATTTGGCGTTGTTTGTCTGTATGTATGTATGTGTGTCAGTTCCGGTCTACAGGCCGCATTTTTCAGCCGATTTTCATGAAATTTGGCACAAGTGTTCTTTGTTGCAAGGCGCAACTTTTATCGAAGGGATTTTTCGATTGGGGGGAAAATGGGGGAGAAATGGGGGGGAAATGGGGAAGAACGAAAATTATGTGAGGTCTACTGTTCGCAGAACTACTAGTTTTATTCCTAATGTGGTGTACATTGGCCCAAAATAACGTTGAAAAAATTTAAAAAATTAAAATTTAAAAATGGAACGGGATTTGTTCTCTTTTTTTTTATATTATTTGCTGGTTCCTTGGCGCCAAATCTACATTGTTAGTCGGTTAAAAAATTGTTGCAATTAATTTATTTCGTTATGTCAGCGAAACGAGTGCCCATACTCACTTTGCATGAGCGTGGAAAAAGGCAATGTGAGATAGCAAGCATTCTTGATGTTAGCCGTCATTTAGTTTCTGCGACAATTAACCGCTATAATGAGTTGGGCAACATTGAGGACCGTCCTGGAAGAGGACTTAAGAGGACTGTTCGAACTTCTAGGAACAGACACATCGTCAAACAAAGGTTACTACGCAATCCACAGACAAAGGTGAAAAAAATATCACGAGACTTGGGGATTAGTCGCTCCATCGTGCAACGTATAGTGAAACATGACCTCCAATTGGTCCCTTATAAAATTAGAAAAGCTCAATTGCTTACAGATAAAGAGAAAAAAGTTCAGACTATTTATACTGTCGATTGACGGCACTTGGTGGAATCTGCTACACATATTGCACAAAAGCACATATACTTTTCCACTGTTATAATTTTACTTTCACTGACCGGTTTCACCTCACGGCATCATCAGAGATTTAAACAAAATATATTTTAAATTCACATAAAAATATCGTACTACATATTCATACTGATATCAAAAAACTTGTTTTTTATTGTAATTCGAGTATTTCGAGTAAAAAATCTATTAAACTACTATACTCAAACAGCAATAAGAAAAACCATTTGCAAGCAAATGCCACAAAAAAAGGAGATTAGATAAAAAATTGAATATTTTTGAGAAAATCTTTAAAGTTCAATAACTAGAAAACGGTTAAGGTTGGGGTAGGGTACTCAGTAGTGAAAAATGTTAGAAATGATGGAAACTATTCCACCCCAAAGGATTCCGGTCGACTTAACCAGTAACCCTGTATAGAAAAAAGTTCGCCTTGAGAGGTGCAGATTACTTAAACAGCGTTCCGTAGCTTCAAATTAGGAACATATCGTTTTTCTAATGAAAAATTATTTTCGATTGAGCAAGCCCACAATCACCAAAATGACAGGATCTGGTCAGTAACTCGTCCTGGAGCTACTGCGGTTGTTCCGAATCGTCAAAACGCACAAACAGTTATGTTTTGGGGAGAAATGTGTTTCACTATCAAAACTTCCTTAGTTTTCATACATAGAGGCATAAAAATCAATCAAGACTATTACCGACAAGACATCCTCGAAACTGTGCTGCTTCCCTGGAGCCAACAACACTTCGGCAACCAACCATGGATATTCCAACAGGACTCTGCGCCAGCTCACAGGGCTTCAAGTATTCAGCAGTGGTGCATGGCCACTTTACCAGGGTTCATCAGCTCAAAAGAATGGCCACCTTACTCGCCAGATCTTAATCCAATGGATTACAGTTTTTGGTCTATCTTAGAGGCAAGGGTCTGTGCTAAGCGTCACCATAGTGTCGAGGAGCTAAAGTCTTCCCTCACGCGGGAGTGGGACAAAATATCCGTCGAGGAAGTGCAGAAAATTGTAGCTTTCACGAAGCGTTTGTCGCTCTGTATCAGTGCTAAATGGAGCTATTTTGAAGATAAATAGAAAATATGGTGCACAATGAGACCTAGTTACGTTTCCTGAAACATAATTCTGTTTATAATTTTAATTAAATAAAAAAAATTAATAACATTTAAATTAAATAAATCTAACTACTTTGCAATATTCCGCCACATGCAAATTACCCAACTCTCGTATTTATTCATGCACAAGTCCGCCCTCCAAACCCTAAACTAAACCCAGCACGACATGGACGTTTGCTTATCTGACATTGGGCCCTCGAAGCGGGTGGCTCACCTTTTGCAAGTTAGCACATAGAGCCATCCATATTGTAAATTGCTATGGTCAACATTTACATAACCAAGATTATTGTGTTTTGTACGTAGACCCAACTCCTGATTTTATGTATCATCGAGAAAATTATGAGATCCAACAATTGCTTTACACAATAACGGTTGAGTGAGAACTTCATCAAATATAAAATAAAGTACAAAAAACTGTTTTGTAACAATAATTTTAATAACATAATATATTATGTGTAATTTTAATACTTTAAATGTAGGAATTTTGCCTTGATAGGAAATACTTATGGGATACTAGTTCAGGGTGATGTCCACAAAGTGATCTCTTTTACATATAATGTTTTTGTACCCCATTTTAGGTACCTACCTATTTTGGTATATTTTGATGTATAATAAAATAAGAATTATTTTAAATTACAATAGAATATTAGAACTATTCTTACTCTGTCCATTATATATTTAACTATATACTTATTAGTACTCCAGCTAGCGATAGTTAGTGTTAAAGTTGTTTCCTTAAGCGAGTTGTTATTTTTGGTAGACAATCTTGTCAGATACCAAGTTAACTTTTGGGGAAGGCTTATAATCGCGTTGTGATATGGCTTATAAGCGTTTGTTACCAACAGAGAAGCAGGGTAGTTAAAGTAGGTAACATATTTAATACTAGCTGTTGCCTGCAGCTCCGCCTGCGTGTTATAGTTTTCTTGATCACCAGTTACTGATTTATTATGTATAGCTGTTACCCGCAGCTCCACCTGTGTGGTACTTTAGATCGACATAACTGTTTTATTTATGAACCGATTGAAATAAAACAAACCTTAAATGTTAAGTTGAATAAACCACATCGCATTACTAAAACCCGCATTCAAATCGGTTAAGCCGTTTCTGAGATTAGCGTGTTCAAACATTCAGACAAACAGACAAAATTTCTAAAAACCATTGTTTTGGGTACTATTGCGTTCATAATATCCCCCTACAATAGTTTCTTTAATATATCTTCGATGTACAGACATCGACCACTTACAATTTTATTATATATATTGACTCAAAGGTTCCTTCCACACAAACTAAATAGCTTAGCGTAGGGAGTAGTTTAGCTTCTTACTGCCACTGGTCTGGGTCCGACCAGTAAGATAAAGGTAAGATGTAATAGTCATAGACCTGTTGGCTTTAAAAAAATCTTTTTCAATAATCACAATGGCTGTAGCACACTAGATGTACTATTAATCATGTAAGCATCCATAGCCTAATATCTAAAACCTAATGAGTTAGTCTAACGTCCCGGCAAGACATTCTTCTTATTATTGAGTCCACTCTTAACACCAGTACAAGTAGGTACCAGCGCTTTTGGCTTGGCTGGATTAGTTGACGGGGAGGCTAATAGATTGTATTGCAGAGTTTTAAAGAAAGGAGAACAAATAATACGGACCCTTGGAATTCAAATTGGTAACTGTGTCTTTAGTAAGCAAATCTTCTGGTAGGTATATCAGAAGAGTAGTGGCTATGAAGAGTCAGAATGACAATCTTTATCTAAATTATTCCAGAATTATTCATAGATCAGTTTTCTTTAATTTTCACATAGCATTCGGAATGGGTACACTTTACAGGCTCTTTCAACAGCAGATAACAAACACGTCTTCATCGACATAGTAAGTATCGGAGCACAAATAATAATACTGTTTTGTATTAGAACAAAACAGTTATTATATGACGTGTGAAAAAGGATACTATGTGAGCAAACAGCTTGCTGGTAGATTGAAGACTATGACATTGACAGTGACAGATTCCAGCTACTCCCAGCTCACGGAAGTTGGATGAAAGTGACAGGTAAAATAAGATGAGACCAGTTAAGGTACAGATTGTTAGTGTCAGAATGGCTGGTTGCCTATAACAAGCGGCTCTTCAATGATTGCTACATATAATACATTCGGGGAAATACCAATATTTTTTTGACCAGCCATTCTGACGTCAGGATGGTTGGTTGCCACCGTGTTCAGAATGAAGGACGCAAAATTTCTAAAACTATGTTATATGAATAATTGCTTACTAATTGCTACAATCACGAATTTAAATTTCTGCTTCATACGTACATTAGATAAAAAAAATATAGTGTTTATTCAAAATTATACGAAGAAATGCCTAATAAATTGAAAAGGCAACAATTTTTTTTATGAATGCGTCTTGTTCAAATCGTGCAGGCGTTCACATCGTATAATTTTTAATAAACGCTATATTACCTATAACGCTTGTTATAGGCAACCAGCCATTCTGACGCTAACTACAGATTTACTATGTTATACGACATAATTCATTGAACGCATTCTTCATCGACATAGTATGTTTCTTCACACATATAATAACTATTTTGTTCTAATGCAAAAGGGTCTTATTATTAAAATTTATACCTACATATTTATTAAAGTCTTAGCAAAAAATAAAAATATATATAATTTTTATTTTTTTGTCATATTGAAAAGGAAGACATTTCTTTTGGAGTATTTAAGTCGTCCCTACTACTGTTTGCATCGGTGGTTGAGAACACTGGCATTCAACGCATGCGCAATGGCTAAAAGCGTCGTACAGCTGGCAATCGCTATCCTCGTCTGACTAATGATGTTACGCGCTAACTCTCTTTCACTCTACCTTAAATATTTACCATCTTTAACAGCCAGGAACCCTTATTTGCGGCCAGATTTAATTAAACAACCGTATATCATAAACAGAAAAAAAAATAGCTTTAATTTGATATATAAATAATGGGTGCGCATTGTCTTACATAACTTTTCAACTCCTATCATCGGAGGTCCGAAAATGTTTCTCATACTATTTAAAATTGTAATGATTGTTATTCATAAAAATATTACAACTAAATATTAAAAAACAATCATTTAAATTCATAACATCACAAATCATACACTTAGTTTTTACTAATATTTGTTTTTATATATTTGTTTATACTAATGATCGAAACTCATAATGATTTGAATAAATAACTATTATATTCATAAATGTGTTTTGTTCTAATATTTGTTTTCATAAATTTCTTAATCACGTGTTTTCATCCATTTGTTTTGGTTATTTAATGCGTCATTCTTCAATTTGTTTATTGTGCTGTGTACCTACCTGCAATGGGAAAAAATAAAGGTATAATAAAAGTAGCATAAATAAAATAGAAGGTAAAGTTAAAAATGCGACTCCAGTGAAAATCAAATTGCTACCAGAAACGAGATGCTACCAGACAAGTAGGTTAGGTTAGGTTAGAACTGTGACCACAACAACGCGCGAGCCGAGCGAGCGAAGCGAGCGTGCCGCGGCAGCGGCCGGCGAAGCGCCAGAATTGTTAGAAAAGTAGACAGAATTTATGCAAAAAGAATTTTTTAAATCGGTCCAGCCGTTATTGAGAAACACGTGTAACAGACGGACACAAGGAATTGATAGAACGCTAATTTCATTCTTGCGTTCAACAACAGATTAGTTTGACAGAACAGGAGGAGGCTACCAGACAAGTAGGTTAGGTTAGGTTAGAACTGTGACCACAATAACGCGCGAGCCGAGCGAGCGAAGCGAGCGTGCCGCTATAGCGGCCGGCGAACCGCCAGAAATTAATTTTTGTTAGAAAAGTAGACAGAATTTATGCAAAAAGATTTTTTTAAATCGGTCTAGCCGTTATTGAGAAACACGTGTAACAGACGGACACAAGGAATTGATAGAACGCAAATTCAACGCATTCTGTTATAAAGTAAGCTATTCTGAACAACGATGTTATGAGTTGACAACATTATTAATTAAATCAATATGATAATAGAATTTTATGAAGAAAAAAGATCCGACAAAAAAAATTATGGACTTAAACTGGTTCTTGGTAGTAACAGTATTAATATAAAAAAATTATAATAACTGACTGTTATGAGTTCCGATGATAGTAATAACAATGTATGAATTAAAAAAGTATGAAAAATAAAATTACTGTCAATAAATATAAATAAATACTGTCACTTTGTGTTCATATCGCAGCACTTTTCACTACATTGTTTTGTTCGTCACGATAACACTAAATTAACTCGAACGGTTTGGTCCGTTTAAGTCTTCTAAATAATTCTGTGACGTCAAGCAGCTATATAGCCTCGACATTCACGTGATGGTGAAGTCTGTTTTGGAGAGCTTCAGCATATTTTTTTATAACTGTATCTACGTATGTTTAGGTCCCTGTGGATGTCGCTGTTTCTTGCATACCATGGTGCATTCACTGCTTTTCTTAGTACTATATTTCGGAATCGCTGGATTATTGTCTATTACTCTTACTGGTACAGCCCCTAAGGGCTATAAGGAGACTTAACTTCGATTCACACATATCAGTGAAGTTCAAGTTCCAACCGGCACAGTTCAATTTCAGTGCAAAATATTATTTCATATATTTTCTGTGAACATGTCAGTGTCAGTGATGACTTAGTCGTATTTGACACTGACATGTGAGGACGCGTTAATACGAGTAGAGAATGTATGAAATAATATTTTGCACTGATAAACACTGATACTGAACTGTGTCGGAGGCTTCACTGATATGTATGAATCGAGCTTTAGACTACTTTTAATGCCGGGAATGTATTCCCGCGAGAATCGGGAACTAGATAACTATTTCACGCGGGCAAAACCATGTAATTACAACAATTAGTTTCACATTAAACAAGGCAAACAATCTTCACAGCAAAGATAAAAGATAGCTTACAAACTAATAAGATATAAAGCTTTAAAAAGCACAATTATAACTTGTCTTTGAGTACGAGAAAAAAAAGGAAACTACATTCTGGAGTTAAAAGCTGAAAAATAAATATAGGACACAACTCAACAATGAACAATAATGGAAGATTTTTTATAAACTTAACTAGATAAAAGTTAAAGTAAGTCATAACTTGAGACTAACTATGATTTATTTAAACCTTGTTCTTTGCACACCGAGAGTAAAATGCTTTGTGGCTAACAAGGTCTCGTCGTCTGTGAATTGCTTTTATCTAGATATACCTCAGAGCAACTATGAGGCTCGTGGTCTAGTGGTAAGAGTTAATCATAATTGCGATGTATTCGGTTCCCGATTTTTTTTTTTTATATTGGGTTCGCCAAATTGACGCCCCCGCCTGGTGGTAAGTCGTGACTACGTCTAGCGATTGTGGGCCACTCTCACAGCACACAATACTATAGAGAGTGGCCCTCAACTTGACGACCTACTGATGAGCCTCTTCACGCTTCGCTTAAAGAACCCAGGGTTATATGTGGGAGGAAACACGTGCATAGGTAGGGCATTCCAGGCCACTATCGCTCGGTAGAGGAACGAACGTTTAAAACGTTCGGTTCTCGCAAACATGCTATCCACTGTGTGGGAGTGGCATCTCTGCCCGGCACGCATTGTTCGGTATCGGAAGGAAGAGGGTGGGATCAGATTGAAGAGCTCTTCAGAACACTCGCCGTGGTAAATACGGTAGAATGCGGCCAAGGAAGCTATTGTTCGGCGCAGAGCTAGCGGCTCAATGCTTCCCGTTACCTGCGTCGACAGCGTCCAGAAAATACTTCGCGGAGCCGTCCCAGAGGTGAGAGCAGTATTTAACGCAGGGTCTAATCTGCGTCCTATACAGCAGACACCTCTGGTGCGGTGTAAAGAATCGCTTTACCTTATTCAGTATTCCTAGTTTCCGCGAAGCTAGCCCTATACATCTTTCGATGTAGTTTTTTTTATTGAGCTCTCTACGAACTTCTATGCCAAGGATGTCAAGGTTGTCCTTTATTGGTAATAATGCATTCTGAAGAGAGGGTAGGGGAAGGAAAGGGGATTTCTTCGCTGTAAATGCACACGCCT
>OY748307.1:14996533-15094644 GCA_963556515.1 Nudaria mundana | reverse complement strand
ATTCCTGAACACATTCTTGAGAAAACACCAGCTAAGTGTGAGTCGGTCTCACGCACAAAGGATTCCGTAACAAATGGAAAAATAAATCACGTTTGTTGTATGGGAGCCTTCTTAAATATTTATTATATTCTGTTTTTAGGGTTCCGTACCCAAAGGGTAAAACGGGAACTCTATAACTGAGGCTTCACTGTCCGTCCGCCCGCCCGTCCGTCTGTCTTGCGCTGTATCTCATGAACCGTGATAGTTAGAAAGTTGAAATTTTCACAGATGATGTATTTCTGTTGCCTCTATAACAACAAATATAACAACTACTAGGTAAGCAATGCATTCTGCTGTTGCAATATTTGAGCTGAGTTTGTCGATCCGAGTCGAACTCCTAAACGACTGGACCGATCTTTATGAATTCAAATAATTATATGCACTCACGGTGATGGTCACTATGACCGCGCCAAATTTCAAAAAGATCGGTCCAGTCGTTTAGGAGGAGTTCGAGCACGAACGAAATATACGAGTCGCCTAAGACAGAGCTTCGTAAACTCAGCTCCAAAAAACAGAATATAATAAATATTTAAAGGGCCCTCATACAACAAACATGAATTTTCTTTCCGGTACGGAACCCTTTGTGCGCGAATCCGACTCGCACTTGGCACGTATTTTTTTATAGCGTTATAGCGGCAACAGAAATACATCATCTGTAAAAAAATCTACTGTCTAACTTTACGGTTCTCGAGATACAGTGTGGTAACAGACGGACGGAGAGCTATATCTTAGTAATAGGGTTCCCGTTTCACCCTTTGGGTACGGAACCCGAATAAAGTACCATAATAGGTATATCTATCTACTTTCATAAAGCATTTGTGTGAAAACCTGTTAATTTGGAATCACAAACAATTTAGTTTATTTGTGTATACTTAGTGGAACTTTTTATTAGCTGCAGTAAAATGACGTTTTGTGAGTTAGTTATGGAACAATTAAATTTTCTGTGAACCTAAACACATACCTATTGAAATTAGGCGGTCAACATTATTTTAAGGAATGACATTTTGAAACGTAATTTTACTGCAGCTAGTAAAAAGTTTTACTTTAGAAAGAAATTTTCCGAAAAAAAAAGGTCACACAAACGTTTAATTCAATATAGGAGACTGTTGCTGGAGGACATACTCAGTATGAAGTATCTACGGGAAATAGGCAAAGTTAACATTTATCACTAAGTTTTTCTGTTTTTCAGAACCGTGGCAAGTGCTCTATTTTACATCTGACCCCAGGCTTTCAGCCTAGGGTGGGGATTAATTGTATGCAATGTTACTTGAGAAAACTGCAGCTTTTCGAACTCAGTTGAAGAATTCCAAAAAGAAAAAAAAACACTTTACTTTGGAATAGTGTACAAGTGTGTTTGTTCATCATGTATTACTAGAGGTTCCACCAAGACAATTTAAAGTACTCCAAAATAGGTTTTTTTTTTCTTTTTTTTATGTTTGTTACCTCATGGTGAACCGATTTTGATTTTTTTTTAATTGGAAGCTACTACTACTTTCCAAGTGGTCCCATTTCAATTTGGTCCCATTCCAACAACAATTTAGTCCCATTTCGGTAGTTTGAAATCGGTTGCTGTACTGATGTATGAACAATTTTATAAACCGAACTTAATCAATGGGTCGGTGAAAGCATGTATAAATTTCTATTTTTAGTAGATATTGGGTATGTGATATGTAATATCCATCTTGGCACAGTTGTTACATAGGTACCACTAATATCTCGTCTGGTCATCAGCTTACAGTCAAGTTCATCATCATCATCTTGATCTTGATGTACACTGCTACGTCAAGTTTTGTATTAATTCCCCTTAAAAAGTATGATACAATAGTAGATTTTATGACAAGGGAGTAAAATTATATATTATTGTCGATGGCACTTTTTTTAATAAAGAGCGATGCGAAGGATTCTAGAGTAAAATCCCGTGCGAAGCGAGGATTTCTAAAGTAGAATTCTAAGCGTAGCGAAGGATTCAAAGTATGTCGCCTATGAAAAGAAATAAGAAATGTACTAGCGACGAAATAAAATTCGCGCGATTTGTTGTTTTTTTTCAGTTGGATTACTATAAAATATTCATGTTCCAAATTCAAATCTCATTGATTTATGAAGGAACAAAACGCCACTTTCCTAATAGAAGTGCTGAAAACTATATTGCTTCCCATCACTAGAAGGGTGTCTCATTCACCAGGACTGAAGCGCTCTTGACATGCCGACGTTTTTCTCAAGTTTTACACCCTCTCTCATTTTTATTTCCACAAAACCAAATGACCCTTAATGCCGTTTTTTCATTTTACTCCCTTTGTCTTTGTTGGGTGTAAACAGAGAGGAAAAATTATAGAGAGTTCTGTCACCTTTGAGGGACACTTACTAAGTCATTCTTTGGATTTTAATGGCTTTGTTTGGAGTATAAGCCTCTGGAAATTTGGAAAAGGTATTGTTTTTTTATATGTAGGTAACTACACACTTTTTACGAAAAGTATTTGTAATAGGGCCTGGGATGATTAAGTAACCTTATTTTTTAGCGATTTGGTTTCAAACAAATTTATAACAATGCTACATAAGCTTTGATCAAATATACGAGTATCTTTACATCGATGATGGGAAGTTTTTTTATGCTGCCACGCCCTGTTTGTCCATAACCGGGCATCCTTGGCCGATGCCGATGCCCGGCAATGGAACCCATGACTGTCAGCCTAACAGTCATGGGTTCATGACTGTAAGGCTGGCAGTCATTTTAATTCTAAAAACACCGTGCTATTGCAAGTCAGACTCGCACACAAAGGATTATATACCAAAACGGCAAAATAATCACGTATGTTGTATGGGAGCCCCCTTAATTATTTATTATATTATGTTTTATAGTACATGTATTTGTTGTTATAGCGGCAACAGAAATACAATATCATTTGTGAAAATTTCAACTTTGTAATTTAAGTCTTAGTAATAGAGTTCGTGTTTTACCCTTTGGGTACGGTACCCTAAAAATAACAAACAATAGGATTTTTTTCGTCGCATCGCAATAAAAAAAGATCTTCTGTTCCCTTTTAAAATAAAAGGAACAACCGGTGCAACGTAGTCAGGCTATGTTAACATAAGGAAAATACGCCAATTTTAAATTTTTTTATTTCTCGTAGAACAATAAAATAAAATAAAAGGAAAACTTTTCAACCACAATATATCACTCACTATCGCTATGTAGTAGACGTGTTCACTCAATGGATGCCCGTATAAGACTACCAAAAGACTACCCCTGACAACCGATACCAACGCCTAGTAAGTCAATTGTTTTTTATTACACATCAAAGTTCTACGTATGCAACGAAAATGGAACTAAGTCAAAAAGATTTTAGAGCGATGATATTTTATGATTTTAAAAGTTCTCTCTCTCCGTAAGACTGTGCCGCTCGTCTTCAAAATGCTTTTGGGAGAGAAGCACCTTGTTTGAGCACCGTGACGCGATGATTTGCTGAATTTGAGAGACGTCGAATTTCTTTACATGACGAAATTCGTGAAGGGCGGCCTTCAACTGCCGTCAACGAAAATAATGTGGCTACTGTTAAGCGGTTAATTGAAGAAAACCCGCGGATTACTTATGAGACAATTCGAGGACTATTGGAGATTGGTATGAGTCAAATCCATAAATTTTACACAAAGAATTTTGAAAGTTCGGAAACTTTGTTGTCGTTGGATTCCTCATGAACTGACAGCGGAGCAGAAGCGGGCTCGCGTGGAATGGTGCTCACAGATGCTACTGAAGTACGACCACGGCCATTCTAATGCTGTTTATGACATTGTCACAGGAGACGAAACGTGGATTTATTGTTTTGAACCCGAAAAAAAACAGCAATCTTGTGAAAGGGTGTTTGAAAATGACAACAAGCCAACAAAAGTGAGGAAGGCGGGAAACGTTGGTAAAAAAATGATCGCGTTTTTTTTCTCAGCTACGGGTCCCACCTGTACAATTTGACCATTGATCCACTTGAAGATCAAAAGAGTGTTAATGCCGAATGGTTTTGGCCATTTGTTTACCCAGGGTGTTAGAAAAAGTTCGCGAAAGACGACCCAAAAGCCGAGTTCTCCTACATCATGACAACGCTTCTTCACACACGGCCAACAAAACAAAGTCATTTTTAGCTTCCGAAAAAGTACAACTCGTCACCCATCCTGCGCATAGCCCCGACCTATTACCCTGTGATTTCTGTATTTTCCCCAAAATCAAAGATTTCATGAGAGGTTTCACTTTTACCAACTCCGAAGAGGTAGTGATAGCGTTAAATCAGCACGTAGAAAACATGCCTTCAGATCTGTGGTCCTCCTATTTTAAAAAATGGTTCGATCGCATGAAAAAATGTTTGAAATGTAAAAGAGAGTATTTTGAAAAGTAATAAACATAATATTTTGGTTTTAACATGTTGTTTTTTTAAGTAACGCAAAACTTATAGTGTGACCTACGTATATACTACAACCACAGATAATTATTAATCTGTATAAATGACTACTGATTATCGCGGCTCCACCCGAGTGTTTCTTTTTACTTAATTCTCCGAGGAACACATCTCGTATAATAAGGGGCCCATTTATAGTACTCAAGGACAATGTAGCCATATAATTACCTATTAGTGAAATATTTTTTTAAATCGGTTAAGTAGTTTCGGTGCCTATTCAATTCAAAGAAACTAAGAATCAAATGTTTTCCTTTTCAACCGACTTCCAAAAAAGGAGGAGGTTCTCAATTCGATTGTACTTACTTAATAATATGTTATTTATGTTTGTTACGTCGACTTTGAACTGGGTGAACCGATTTTGAAACTTCCTACTTAGGAAGTTTCCCATTTCAATTTGGACCCATTCCGACAATTATTTGGTACCATTTCGAAGCGACGGCGGAACGGCAAAGAGGCGTCGCATTCCTCAGGGTCTGACAGGGTCCCATATCACAAATGTACGTATAACTCGTGTCACATAAAAATAACGCTGACCTTGAAGTTGCGCAGTAGACGATTTTTCGATCTATATGGTGGTTACAGCGAGTAAGAGCGAGAGTACCGATGCGCAAACACACCTCTCCCACTCTCGCCCACTGTTCTTTTTACGTGAACACTAGTCTACTTAGTTACATATTTGAAATTGTGTAACACGTCCAGATATTATTCTTCCTAGACTATACATAGTATAAATCTTCTTGTACACTAAATTTAGCACGAATACACTGCTAGCTAAAACATTTTCCACTACCAAAATTCTACATTGTACACGTACGATCACCAACGTCGCTACGTGTTGCTCCAACACTTTGACAAATCATACCGAGACTTCCTGAGACGACGACTACGGCGAAGTGCAATCTTACGCAAGGGAATTCTAACTTGAATTTGTACCAGAAAATTGAATGTTGCTCTACATTCTGAGTGTTTGAATTTGAGTAAATTGGGTACTCGGAAGATAAAGTACTTTTCGTCATAAATTGATATTGTAACTTGTCTTGTGCATGTCGTAATCGATAATAGGGCAGAAAGCACAAATTAAACCACCACTTTTAGACGCTAAAATTATAAAACGTGGGTAACTTTAGTTGATTGGTTTTTTACTTCTTTAAACTTTCGCGTTTTGTACACATTATAAACTTAAGACTAACGGGTCTTTTACGAGATTATTGAGATATATATACCTCTTTATTTTGTTTGGTGTTTTGGTGGTATTGTTTGGTTTTGTTTGAACCTTGCACCTATTCAAGGACTCGTGGCCTAGTGGTAACCGACAATGTTAACACATTGCAAAGGTTAAGCAACATCTACTCAGACCTGTCTTAGGGTGGGTGACCATTTCTTAAGACATTGAGACCCCTCCGTGCCTCGGAAAGCACGTTAAGCCGTCGGTCGCGGTAGTCATACGAACATCTATGGCAGTCGTTAGGGGTGGTTAGAGCCCTAAATAAAAAATCCGACTGGTCTAACTACAGAACTTGTGGAAGTGGTTGTGGAGGTCAGATGGCAGTCGCTTCACGGAAAATAACAAAGTTCAGCCGAATCGCAGTTAGACTGAAAGCCGACCCCAACTGCATTGGGAAAAGGTTCGGTGGATGATGACCTATTCAAGGACTACTTATTTTGACAATAAGGGTGACGACCAATAGGTACAAGGTACTTATACCAACTGAATGAATGACCCTTTTAGCCGACCATGTTTGGTAGTTTCAATCGCCATAGTAATTTCGTTTATGCCCTTAAAACAACGATGGGAGTGATGGGACCTAAAAAAAGAAAATGGACTACTAGAAATACTTATACTAAATTTGGGTTGACAAGGGTAGACGAAGTCGCGAGCAACTAATAATTATAGAATAAATATCCTATATCCTCCACAAGCCATAGGCGATATCAGAGCTCTGTAGTTAGACCAGTCAGATTTTGTTTTATGTCTTCAAATACCCGTAACGACTGCAATAGATGTTCGTATGACAACCGGGACCGACGGCTCAACATGCTCTCTGAGGTACAGCTAATAAATATAAAATAATACACACACATTTCACGCCTATATAGGCAGAGGGGCATTACACACCCACAATTTGCCAGTATTTTTAGTTCCACACATTTATAATGGGTTATGTCCAAAATGGCCGAATAAATTTAATAAAAAGTAACAGCTATATTGTAATTTTAAAATAAAATTTGAAACCCGTTGCCTTGCGATGAAGTTTTGATGAAAGGCTACAAAATATTACATGTCAACCGCTATGGCACACCCAATTAAAAGTCCAGCAAAATTATAGCCGGTAGAGAAGTTTATCCAGTACCTAGCCTATTAATATAATTCTAGATTCTAGATGTCTGGTTGGATTATTAGAATTTAACACTCACTTTATTAGTTTTGAGAAGTTTGTGGGTGATATTTTACTAAATCTAAGTGCATTTGGTTAATCTCTTGCTCAGCAGTTCTAGTTATATACGAGTAGTACCTAAAGTCAGTTTAATTTGAATCTGTAAAGGAATTACCCGAGGCTGGGTTACGCCAATAATATAGCTACTTATGTTAGGAAACTATTCCACTATGCAAGTATGACCATATGAAATCACAAATTATGCAAGTTGCACATTAATGTCTACACCTACTACAACTTGCATACTTTTTTGTGCAAGACTTACAATTGGAACAGCCCCTTTAGGTTCCCTAGCAAGTGGTGCACCTGCCAATTAACAGTCAACGCTTTACAAAACGTTAGCGTTAGCATTGACTCCGGTTACGTGGGATTACCAGATACTTAATGCTTTTTCTTTTTAAATCAGGCCGTGGCGCCCCGGACTTGCCGGGCGCCTCAGGTCCGCAGTCGGAATTATTCCTTGTGGCGAAGGCCGATTACCAGATAGGTACCTACGTAATTGGTGAAAAGATGGCGTACAATAATTATGCCTCTGCTGACCCGTTTAGACGTGGTTATATTTGTGTATGTAGTAACAGAAGAGCTTCTAACGAAGAAAATCTGTTAATAAGTAGGTACAATATATAAATTTACCAGATTATTATTCAAACCCCTGCTTGTATATGTATAGCAAAACTCTGACAGTTGTAATATTCACCTAGATATAGGTACATTTTTGAAAACAATTACCTATTTTAGCCTAAAATACCCCCGATGCAGTATAAAACCCGACCCCCAATGATGCGGGTGCTCGATAACTCGATGAGAGAGGCTGCATATGCATAGGTACAAGTAAACATTAGGTACTATAACATTATGTACCTTAACAAAGTATTTGATACGCAAAGCAATAAATGAAATATTGTTGGACATTGTCACACGTCATCTAGCCCAAATTACTTAGTATTTTAGGAATAACCCAAACTCCGAAACAATTATTTGTGGATCACACAACATCAAAGACGACAGTCGCATTCGTATGCCACCACCCGCCACCGAGCAGTCGAATAAAGCTACTTAAACGTACTTGTAAAATCACTTAAATGTCTTTACAATATACGTAATCAAAAGAAATCTCACAAAAACAAATTTACCATAGCTATGGAGAACAATATTATTATTAAAAGACCCGCAAAAAATACAAAGTCATTCCAAGATGGTCCTGATACTTAACTTTTCATAATATTGTATTGTAATTAAAAAATAACAACTCATTATTAACTGTGAATGTTTTCGCAATTAAAGAAATGTGTTTGCAAAGAAAATTATTTTAAATTAAAATGAAATGGGGTTGCTAATTTTCAATAGTTTTAACAAGCAAACATGCAGTCGAAGCACAGACATTATTCTTTTAGTCTGAGCACAGACATTACAACTTTGTCGAAGTCAAACGATAGACTATATAGTCTAGTCTACGCTGCAAAGCGCTATCTAGTCTTTTCTGCAAAGCGCTGTCTAGGCTAGTCTGCAAAGTACCTACAAGCTTAGTCCTAACCATCATTCACCAAGCCTGTTCCCAACACAGTTGGGGTTGGCTTTCCAGTCTAACTGCAATTTGGCTGATTTTCGATATTTTCCGTGAAGCAACTGCTACCGACCTCCACAACCCATAGGCGGTATCGAAGTTCTGTAGTTAGACCGGTCGGATTTTAGATTTAGGGCTGCAACTACCCCTAACGACTGCCATAGATGTTCGTATGGCAATCGACGAGGGATTAGCGTGCTCTCTGAGGCACGGAGGAGTCTCAATGTCTTAAGTAATGGTCAGCCATCCTAAGACCGGTCTGACTAGATGTTGCTGAACCTTTGCAATTTTTTAACATTGTCCGTTACCACTAGACCACGAGCCCCCAAAGTCTAGTCCTAACATAGTAGTATATTTATTGAATTTTAGTACATACTACTAGTACCGTAGTTGTATGGTATTAGTCCTTACACGGGCACACTTATCACGTCTTCATTTCTGTGGGGCAGTTTATTTCACCAGTCACAAGTATGTAGACTTTTCCATACAATTATGGTAGGTAACACCTACTTCTTCTTCTTTAAGGTACGTGGCTCCATCCTTCAAGTTATGTGAAGGTAATGATTGATAGTTCCCGCACAGAAGAACTAGTTGCTCCGAAATCGTTCACGATGTGGGACAAAGGAAACGTTCTTTGGTATTGCAATTGAGCGTCTGGACCTAGGTTTTGCCGAGCGCCAGAGGTAAACGAAAAGGTAGCCTTTGCGCAACCATGCGCTTGCCAAAAACCCAAGTCCGTAGGTATACTTATTTGCCAGTCTCAAGTATCAGCCAATGCACCGCGTGCAGGAAATTGAAACTCAACTATAACCTAACCTTAAATACTAGCTAACTTGAGCGTCTCATACAAGGAGGTGGAGAGGGACTTAAACTATGTCAAGTTATCAAGTTTGTAACTTGCCGACGCAGACTCATCGGCAAATTTTAATTAGCTTTTAAACTTCCATCATTATTATGGTGCAGTTATTTAGGATATTGAACATCTATTCGAATATAATAAAGCTGAAGAGTTGGTCTTTTTGAACACGGTAATGGGCGTTTTCACATTGCAGTATAACGACACACGATATCGTGACGATATCGCAAGTAGCAACAGTAACTTTAAAGTAAGAATGTAAATTGTAGTGACGATATCGTCACGATATCGTGCAATGTGAAAACGCCCAATGTCAGGTTACCACTGGTTCGAATTGAAGAAATTGTTTTTGTATTGAATAAGCCATCTAACCATTATCTAAGCCACCTACCAACTAAAATATTGAGCGCCAAATACTGCGGATCATTTATGTGTTTTTGATTACACAAACAAAGACGAACAAAGTAAATAAAATCTAAAACACAATTTTGCTAATCGCAGTCGGCAGTTGTCACGTGTATAAACTAGAATTTGAGTGTGTAGTGTACTAAGTACGCCTCTGCTTAACCCCTTGAGGATATAGACGTTGTATGTATTTACGTAGGTACCAAAAATCTAATGCAATATTTTTTTCTTTGACAACACTTTCAAAACGTTCGACCTTTGATAGTAATATCTGATATAAAACAATATTCACGGCTTTAATATCATGATTACACAGTATTGCCAATTAATAACTTTCCTACCAAACTACCATTCATAATGATTCATTGATTACCCAATCACTATTCGATTAGAATATAACATAGGTAATATACATTATGATATCGGGCCAAATGGTGTTTGTTCTGCAGACATCGGAAACTAATTAGAGGGATTACATTTTCTTAATGGTTCTTGGCAAAAGTTTCCGTAAGTATTCTTGATTGTCGATGACTAAGAATTGTTTCTATGCCTTGGAAATTTAGTAGTATTATATAATATGATAAATTATGACTCATTATAATTAAACAGGTAACGATAAGACTGCAGAGATTATATTTAGTGCTTTATAAGATCTGTCTTGGTTATGTTTTTAATATTGGTTTGATTTACAGTGTAGTTATGAATTTTCTATAAAGCCTGGTATCTGGCAATAGGCGTGTCCCCTATTACGTGGGACCAACAAAATTTATCTCTGCAAAGTGTGGGTGTGTTATGTGTAACTGCTTACCCCTTCGGTAATAATCGGCGAAACTTTAGACTATCCTTATCTCTGTCGGCCGCAAGCCAGGTCTAAGTAGTAACCCAAAACGTTACGTAACCCTGATAATTACTTTTGATAATATTACGACCAATGACTGAAATTGACTGCTTCGGTGGCGTGGTCGGTAGTGCATCGGCTTTCGACGTCGGAGTCTCGGGTTCGATTCCCGGTCGGGACAAACTTTGTGTGATGACATATGCGTTTGTACCGAAGTCTGGATGTTTCCTATGTATAATATGTATGTATTTACAAAAAAAAATGTATATAAGTATTTACATCAGTTTATCTAGTACTCATATCACAAGCTCTGCTTAGTTTGAGACTAGATGGCGTTGTGTGCATTGTCCTAATATATTTATTTATTTATTTATATAAATAAACATGAAACATGAAAGAAACATGAAACTTTGCACCCATTAAGTAATTAATGGGTGCAAAGTTTCATGTTTCTAGCACTAACCGTTTGGGAGAAAAGCCGAGAACGGACGGACGGAGAGACATACAGACGCACGGACATGATGAAACTATAAGGGTTTCGAGACTTTTACTAAAAAGGTGAGGTAGCGAAAAAAGCATGATCATTTCATTTAATTTCATTTCATTTCATTTATTTTCATTTAATTTCATTTAATTTCATTTATTTTCATTTCATTTCATTTAATTTCATTTACTTTCATTTACTTTCATTTAATTTCATTTAATTTCATTTAATTTCATTTAATTACATTTAATTAATTTTGATTTAATTTAATTTAATTTCATTTCATTTCCACCTTCCTCAGAAGTTTTCAATGAACAGGGTTCAATGCTATTTGGCTTAACCTCACGCACGCCTTCACTCTATGATGCAGGATAAAACCCGACACCAAAAGATGCGAGATAACACCCGACCCAAACCCTGACTGAGGTTGCTAAGTCCGGCGGCGCGCGCCCTGATGTCATCACTACTAAGGGGTACCCCGGACGCCCGGCAATGAAATGCAAAATGGCCGTGGTGTTAAAAATAAACATAGATAAACTCTGCTAACTCCTTCTGGTTATAGGTCTAATTGTGTGATCCACAAATGTTTGTTTTGGAGTTTGGGTATTTTCTATGTATAATATGTATGTATTTAGAAATATATAAGTATGTTTATCAGTTGTCTAGATCCCATAGCACAAGCTTATAGCTTAGTTTGGGCTAGATGACGTAGTGTGAGAATGCCCAAAATTTAAAAAAAAAATGTATACTTCCATAATTATATTTATGAAAAAAAAACTAGGGAAAACACATTCATATATAGACGGGGATAGATGGTTGCAGACTCATTTACCTTGTGACAGGTTACATCAAACGAGGAAGCACTTATAAACATGAAATTGGTCAGTTTCTGATAACGGTAGCGGTAGTAGGTAGGCTCACCTCACAAGTTAGAAACAGCAAAATGTGAGAGATATTTTTTTCAACACGTTCAGTGCGATGCTATAAAAAGCGAACTACTTTTAGTACCTTCCAATATTTTTTTTTTAAATTCCGCTCCCATGTCCGTTACCGGGCGTCCCTGGTTCGCACGCAGAATAATTTCCAGTGGCGCCCGGCGGACTTTGACCACATGTGTGGCCTCTATGGGGGTTTGGTATATGAGAAACCCGCGTCGTTGGGGTAGGGGTAGGGAAAAAGCAGGCTAGAAGGGTTGCGTGCTGCGGGGCCTTAAGTAATATATATCAATAGGTAAGTATATCATTGGTAGGTATATTTATATCTAATTACATAATTATAATCATCTAATCACTAATGTTTTTACAACCTGTATGAATTTATAAATTAATAAAATATAGGTACCTACCATCTTATAAGAATTATAAATTATTCCGTGAGAAAATGTTTTACAGTACCTATACAGAATAAATGTTTCATTGTTTAATGAAAATTAATTAAAAATAATAGTTTTTTTGCTCATAACCAGTATAAGACAAAAAACTATACCTACTTAGATTACTTACCTATATAATTAAAGAGCTTGTATTCTATTAAGTGAGGTAAGTCAAGTCATTATTAAATTAGGTACTAGCAAAATGTGGGTCTAAATTCTAAAAGGTTATCTATAATCAGAATTACTGGTAAAACGCGGCATCATTATCTCTATATATATAAAAATGAATCCCTATTTCCCTAGGTCACGACATCACGCGTGAACGGCCGGACCGATTTGGATAATTAGGGTCTTAAAATATTCGTGGAGGTTCAGGGAAGGTTTATTAAGCAAAATTTCAGACGGTAGGAAGTTCGCCGGGACCACTAGTCTCTATATAAAAATGAATCCCTATTTCCCTTGGTCACGACATCACGCGTAAACGGCTGGACCGATTTCGCTGATTCTTTTTTGTTGTGTTCGTTATTATCAGGAGAAGGGTCTTATGGAAGAAAAAAAAAGTCCGGAATATTAGAAAAATTAATGCGGTACGAAATTCGCCGGGACATCTAGTAGGATGTTATAATCATATATACATACCTATTATATAGTTACTAATGATTGGAAAAGAGTGACCGGGAGTTATTATTGCCAGGTTCATTTTTATTTGGCTCCACCCGTTGCTTTGCGAATCTGGCTATAAATGTAAATTCTTATGTGCTGACGTTAGTGTAATTTTATAACCTATATTAATAAATATTTTTGAGTTTGAGTAGCTTTGGCCTTTCCTTTCCAGCGGAATGCTCTGACCTACTGAGCTACGCTGACCAATACCGACAACATCCAATCTTTGTTTTATATCATAATACCTATTCTAGAAAACAGAAATTACTGAACAAGAAAACTCCAATACTTTTAAAAAAATTCGCATTTTGTAGACATAATAAACGTAAGACAAACGGGTCTTTTACGAGATTATTGAGATAAATTCATACCTACTTACCTCTGTATTACCCGACGTTTCGACCTTGTTACAAGAGCCGTGGGATACGTCGGGTAATAAAGAGGTAGGTAAAGTATACATTGCAATAATCGCGTAAAGAACCGTTTGTCTGTTTATAAGAATACTCTGAGTTTAGTCTCTATAGGATCTATAGTTATTGACTATAGATCTACCGCTGGGCTACCGTGGGGATCGTGGTCTAGTGGTTACCAACAATGTTAACACATTTCAAAGGTTAAGCAACATCTGGTCAGGCCGGTCTTAGGATGAGTGACCATTTCTTAAGACACTGAGACCCCTCCGTGTCTAGGAGAGCACGTTAAGCCGCCGGTCCCGGTTGTCATACGAACATCTATGGCAGTCATTACGGGTAGTTGGAGACTTAATTCAAAAATTCGACCGGTCTAACTACAGAACTTCGATATCGCCCATGGGTTGTGGAGGTCAGATGGCAGTCGCTCCACAGAAAATATCGAAGTTCAGTCGCATCGCAGTTCATCAAGCCGACCCCAATTGTGTTGAGCTAAGGCTCGGTGGAAGATGATTTGATGCCCAGTAATAACAATAGTCTTGCTCTCTATTTAGAAATGGGCTCAACAAATCTACTGACAATATGTGGACGCCTAGGTAACTCTGCCAAGCCTCTATGGAATTAAGGCGTGATTATAATAAACATTTACTTACTTTTATGTGTGTATTTTTTGTAAAGTCAGGAATCAAATGACCTACATGCCGCCCTCAGTATCTCGTTATCAATCCGCCAGAGCGGGAGAGCGCTATGTTTTTATTGCTGTCGTGTACAAATTCGTTTTTGATTCGGCAATTTCCGGACAGAGGTTCGTGTCGTGACACTCGTTTCTTCACACATTTTGCTCATTTGCCGCGCACAGCAACTTTCTTCGAACGCTAGTACGCATGCGGGAACTGTGTCAAACTGGTGACGTGCGCGACTAAAGAGCTCTCTCCGCGAACATAACCTCTCGATTTTTAAGAAAAAGTGTTAGTTTAAATTACTAAAAAAAATGGCATATTTCACGTTTGAAACTGTTGGTGTGGTGATTTTATTCATTTTGTTGTTCTTTTCACTGAAATTGGGAATACAAGTGCTATACTCTTACGCTATTGGACCGGTCATCAACAAAGTGGATTTTAAATCGAAAGGAAAATGGGCATGTAAGTACTTAAAATGTTGTTTAAGTATATGATATTTTATGTGCAATATTTGAATTTACATAAGAATTTAAGTAAGTAGGTATACGCATGTTCGTTTGTATGATAGATAATGTAGGTGAAATTACTTAACCAACGTGTCAGTGACCTTTGGCTACTTGTCGTAGGTTGAGGTTGATTTAATGATTATTGATTAGTAGGTAAGTACTTACCTACTTATGTAATAATTTCCTCCAATCATATATTATAAGTTAGTGCCTAGTAACGGCAACGGGCTTGCCTCCTATAACATTACAAAATTACTGATCAAAATGTGTGTAGTCTACCTCGGCCTTTTTCTTCGAGGATATAGGTACCTAGTACCTGGGATAAAGGTGTCATTTATGTCATTTTAGATGATTATAATCATGCTGCACCTGTTGATACGGAGGACGGTCTGGTAAATACGAGTATAACCGAAGTTACTGTTGATTGCAGTAGCCCAGTACCCTTCACTACCAAGGCCAGCGGTCGCCTTGCGTTTAGGGATATCGTGTGATATTATAAAAATAAAAAATATAAGTACGGTCGAATTTAGAGCCTCCTCTTTTTTTAAGTCGGTTATAAATATATTGAACGGCTGTTCTACTGAATCTTTCTAGGTATGTGTCTGGAGTTTGGGTGTTTTTCTTCACAACATCACGTGTCTATCTACGAAGATGTAGATAGAACCGTTATTAAGTCCTCATTTCGCCAGTCTTTTGCCAGAGCCTTGTCCGTCTGCCAGCACGTGCACCGCGTACCTACTTACAGGTGAGGTGAGGATATTTGGGGACATGGAGATGTTAGGGCTACTTACTATAAGCCGCGCAAGATGACAATGGGATTGGCGGCCAGGTTGGTGACGTCACAGTGACGTAGTTAACCTACAATACTGTTTTGTTATCCGTACTTTTCAGCGATTGATGACGTCACGGAAAGGTTATTGTGACAAGGTTCTGCCTACCTCTGTGGGGATATAGGCGTGACATGTGTGCGTGTGTGTTTGTGTGTTTGTGTGTGGGCGTGTGTGTTTGTGTGTGTGTGTACCTACTATTAACAGTCACACACTCAGTTCCCACAGTAGGTACAGAGAAACAAGACTGCATTGTATGTAAATGGCTTACCATCATACATTATTTTATTTATTTTATCAGATTCTGCTAGTCATTAAAGCTAATAAATACTTACTTGGACTTTAAAACTATTACAATGTACGTTAATTAAGAATTATATTCCGATTTTAACAATTAACCGTTACTTAATGCCTTCGGTTTCGACCTTCTGAAATTTTAATTTCCTTTCCAACTTGTTAATATTCCTCGCGGGAGTGGTCCCTACTTATTTCTGCCGTGGTATAACTAGAATGCCGTTATCTACCGAAACCACTTTTTTAAATAAGCGCGAAAAACGTGAGAAAATCTTTAAATTGATGTAACTCATTAATGACACATCATAACTAAAAATTAAAAATATCAAAAGATAGGTAAATTGGAGTACTTTTAAATGCCATCTATGAATTTTAGTACTTGGAACATATTTTTATATAAAAAAACATTTTATGCGTTTTAGTTTAACATCTCTAATACAAAGAGGTCAGAGGGTATAAGCTAAAACGCCGCTATGCATAGCGTAACGGCATTTTAGTGTAAAACTAATAAGAAATAACAATGTCCAATAATATTCTTTAAAAAACTACAATAATAATTGACTAAAACGGCGTTACAACACATTGAGTCGTTTTAGCTAAATAAAAAGAGCCGTGAACTTGCTATATGTTAGACTTAAATGCAGCTAATGTCATTTTACCGCTTTTATGTATATTATCCTAGGCATATTATTAAGAAACTTGAAGCATTGTTAAACTTAAACGCAGTTAATTAAAAGAACCCTAAATCTTAACGGCACTATAGCGACACAATGCCGAGATGATAAGTGAGCAAATTTATGAA
The DNA here is from genome assembly GCA_963556515.1 of Nudaria mundana. Lineage (NCBI taxonomy): Eukaryota > Metazoa > Arthropoda > Insecta > Lepidoptera > Erebidae > Nudaria > Nudaria mundana. Next base: position 15,078,030 of record OY748307.1, on the reverse strand, counting down.
ACCGTAGTTAAGAATAAAAATAAAACATTTTTTTTTATTAAAATCGTTGTTTTATTGACCAAAGTCAGTCTTTACACGTTTAAAATTACCACTTAGTGGTATAAAAATGAGCATAATTATAATAATATAAATTTTAAAAAAATTATAAAATATTATAATTTTTTTCTTAAAACTAGCATATAGCAACATTCAAATATTCAAATGTTAGTAATTTACATTATAAAACTTTAATATATTTTTTTATATTGGGTTCGCCAAATTGACGCCGCCCGCCTGGTGGTAAGTCGTGACGACGTCTAGCGATTGTGGGCCACTCTCACAGCGCACAATACTATAGACAGTGGCCCTCAACTTGACGACCTACTGATGTGCCTCTTCACGCTCCGCTTAAAGAACCCAGGGTTATATATGGGAGGAAACATGTGCACAGGCAGGGCGTTCCAGGCCACTATCGTTCGGCAGAGAAACGTACGTTTAAAACGTTCGGTTCTCGCGAACATGCTATCCACTGTGTGGGAGTGGCATCTCTGCCCGGCACGCGTTGTTCGGGATCGGAAGGAAGAGGGTGGGATCAGATTGAAGAGCTCTTCAGAACACTCGCCGTGGTAAATACGGTAGAATGCGGCCAAGAAAGCTATTGTTCGGCGCTGAGCTAGCGGCTCAATGCTTCCCGTTACCTCCGGACAATCTATAATACGGATAGCCCGTCGCTGCATAGCGTCGAGAGCGTCCAGCAAATACTTCGCGGAGCCGTCCCAGAGGTGAGAGCAGTATTCGACGCAGGGTCTTATCTAAAAGAATCGCTTTACCTTATTCAGTATTCCTAGTTTCCGCGAAGCTGCCCTATACATCTTTCGATGTAGTTTTTATTATTGAGCTCTCGACGAAGAACGTCTATGCCAAGGATGTCAAGGTTGTCCTTTATTAGTAATAATGCATTCTGAAGAGAGGGTAGGGGAAGGAAAGGGGATTTCTTCGCTGTAAATGCACACGCCTGTGTCAGTCGAGGTTCCGAGCCCAGTAGCTCCCGTGCAATGTGCTGTCATCTGCATAAAAATGAATGTTCCCGAGGGATAGTATATCATTGATATGCAGAAGGAAGAGTGTTGGTGACAGCACGGACCCCTGCGGCATTTACTTGCAAAAAGCGAGAACCCTGGCCATCGCAGAGGACCCACATTCGGCGTTCGTTCAGAAAGCTGGTCATCCAGCTGCACAGTTGAGGAGGTAGACCATATGCCGGAAGCTTGGAAAGGAGCGAAGCATGCCAGACTCTATCGAAGGCTTTGGTGATATCCAGGCTAATCGCCAAGGACTCGTCGTGCCTTTCCATAGCCTCATCCCATACATGCGTTACGAATGCCAGAAAATGACCCGTTGATCGTTTTGGCCTAAAGCCGTATTGCCGATCATTAATTAGCGAGAGATCTTCGAGGTATCGCATGAGCTGCTTGTTGATGATCAGCTCAAACACCTTGCAGATGACTGAGGTGACAGCTATGGGTCGACAGTTGCCTGGATCAGACCGATCCCCTTTCTTGGGGATCGGTTGTACGTTCGCCTCCTTCCAGACCTCCGGCACGATTCCTGTGGAGTAAGACAGGCGGTACAGACGTTCTTCTTCTGATGAAATACCGAATGAATCATTAGATGGACAGTAATCTTTGTCTCGTACGGAGTCATCGGAAACAAAATCAAGTTGGTCGGCAGCAGGCGAATCGTGGCTTACTGTATTGGAAACCTTATAACTGCATTCTTGGATCATGCGCTGAGTTCTTGGCGGCATTAATTCATCACACATCAAATTTGCTTCCGCAGGAGTATTTGACTCAAACAGCTGTAAAGTCGGACTGGGTTGAATACATGCTGTTGACAAAGCCTGTTTTAAATTATTTATATCTATACTTAAATGATGACAGTTGTTCGTAGTTTGAGTTTCACAAAATGTTGCAAAGACGCTGCTGGTCATTGAGTAAAGTTTAGTGTATATTTTATCAAAATAGTTTAAACAGTTGGTTACAATCGGTGTCTCCAAGATTAGATTTGTTCCAGGCTCAATATCTGGGTTTATAGCCATTATTAAAATGATTTTTGATCTTTGGGATCTGTAACAAGAAAATAGCTGCTCTGTAGTGCTATATAAATTACCTCGTGTGAATATAACTATAAATTGTACAAAATAATTATCATACATAAAATACGGTAAACTAAAACAATAAAAAACTTACTTATACTGACGATTCGCCATAATTCCAAAATTGGCGGGAACCTCTCGAACCAGCGTATGTGCGGCACTGCAAAAACTCACAGGATCATCCCCGACCGCCCCGATCATCACCCCCGGCGAGATCATATAGCGGCCTTTTAGCGTATTAATTTCGGATAACGGCAATATAGTCTCACTGTTGTTACCACTTTGATTTTACTCAATATGTGAAACATCGCTAACTGGCGCATAACGATGAATTAAGTCAAAATGTTTTTACAATAAAGTTAAACTATAAAGCCGTTAAGTATCGTTAAATACATTTATGTCTAACTTTTTCAGTTAACGGCATTATAGCTCAATATAGCTTAAATTTCTATTCAAAAACTTGAGTAACTATAAAGCAGTAAAAGTACTTTAATCACATTAAAGTGAATTAAAATCCGTTAACCGCAATCTAGCAAAACAATCTTAAGCATTTTTTTGTTAATATTTGATTTTATTGAACTTTAGCGGCTATATAGATTAACACTGACACTTTACGGCATTTTTGAATAATACACAAGTAAAATAAAATCATATAACGGCTTTCTTACGTTTATTATTTCAGTAGCTTTTCTAGTTAGGAAAATACTGTAAATACAGATCGATAGAGATTTTTTTTCTGATTAAGATAGCATCAAAAAGTAAAAATCGTCAAAATGTTACATAACGGCGTTTTAGTTATACCACGGCAGATTTGTCGTTCGTCAAAAAATAGGAACATTAGGAGGATAAGGAGAGTTAGTTATTTATTTATGCATACCTTTTTATTACCTGACGTTTCGACAAGTTTACACCGGCCGTGGTCACAGGCTGACTAGTCCAGTGATGGCGTCGATCCGTCTTCGAGACCGTGAAGTGGAGTTATCTTCATCTACCCTCACGTCTGCGTACTTTTTTCGCTATGTACCGTCACAAACCACACTCACGGTGTCCGTATTCTTGACGCAGGCCCTATTCTGGTGCAGACACCAGAAGGGCCTGACTGCGCAAAAAGGCAATTTTGCATGTTCTTGAGCACTGGATTCAACATAGTAGATAATTTAAACCCGTCTCGATTGATTATTAGTGCTGTTAAAAAATTATGATTAGTTATTTATTTAGTTGCTCAGTTTAAGATGAACGCTTATGATCCGAACTTGCAGCCCATCACTACATTATAAGCACAAAAACTACTGCACCAATATTCATGCTGCTTCCACTAATAGATATAGTGGTTCTCGAGGTTTCAGTAGTTTTGTCACGGGCCAAGCCCCAGGCGTCTGCTAGTATACCTACCGTATACCGTACCTACTTATACCTACAGGTTGCTTATATGCATATACCTACTCCGAACATAGATAGGCACCAGCTGGGCGAGCATGGCGGTAGAGAAAATGTCGATGACGTAACCTATTTAATACATTTATTGAAAAATCCTGCCATATCATTGGTTATCGACGAACTCTTCCTACCGCCATGCTCGCCCTGCAGGTACAACACACTATTATATGAAACCTTTAGGTAGGAAACGATTTAAAAATAAATTTTAATGAAGTTTTTGTGTAAATTTCGTTGGAAAGGAAACGGGAAATTGCTGGAGAATGCTCATTTGTACAATAACCTTCATTATACTTATGAGTGATACTTCCCCGTCTTGCTACTTTAATATTATTATCATCAGGTGCCTGCCCTTATCCCAATAAGTACCTATAAACAAACTAAATACCTATATTTTTTTCTCTTTTGTTTTCTTTCTCTTTTGTTTACTTGTGTTCACGTGACGTTTCATTTCAATATATTTATGTAAAATGCTATCCGGCCATACCTGAAAACCAGCGCTGTCTGACTTGCACCACCACGCAGACAGTATTACCTACGCTGTGAGGGACGGCCGTTTATTCCACGTTACTATTTGTAAGTAAACATTGGTCCATGGTTTTTTATTGCTTTTGTAACCTGTGTGTTTGTTTTGTGGAATAATAAAATCTTTCTTTCTTTCTATGGGGTTTTTCAGTGGCGCAACTTGTTCATTGCAACATGTTTTTCTCTTCCACACGTCCCTGTCAGCCGTCATCTCCTCTGGCACTCCTCTCCCTATCATATCCTCTTTCACGTATTTCATTCATCTTCAAACTTTCACTTTAATATTAATATAACATAGTTAATCCATACTAATATTATAATGCAGAAGAGTTTGTTTGATTGAACGCGCTAATCTCAGGAAGTACAGATTCGATTTGAAAAATTCTTTGTTTATTTTTTTGTTTAAAAGTACATTTATCGAGAAAGGTTATAGGCTATATAACATCACGCTACGATGAATTGGTGCAGAGCAGCAGTGAAATATGTTTCATAAACTGGGAAAAAATATTTCTTTTAAGATCTTCCGTTGCGTGCGCTGGCCAAACGGTTAATGTTATGTTAAAATTATGTACTAAAGAATTGTTCCTCTTTAAAAGTTCTAAAAAAAGGTTCAAGGTAGCATATATATATCTTTTAAGGTTAACTCACTACAACATATTTTATGGAAATGAAATTCGTTCTAGAATATTTATTTCCGAAGCTAGATGTCATTACGGGTGACGTGACGGGAACAATAATTACAAGCGACGTGAACGGGAAAATATCCAAATTATCACGCGGGCGACCGCAAGTTATTAATAAACATAGGTAAGTATATATTCTGTGACTGTATATACAGATATACATACATATATGGTCACCGAATAGGGAATAGTACTAAAGTGTGGGAGGAAAAACTGGGGCTGTAACTTCGGATTTCGATGTAAAATATTCATATGACTACAACTAGAATTAATAAGTCGATAAAATGTTCAAATAAAGAATAATAAAAACAATTTTCAGCCTCATTTAAAACAAGTTTGCTAATAAGACCTTCGCAATCTTTATAAATTCTATCACCAAATCTTTACTTTCTTCCTAAGTACCACCTTTATGCAGACGATCTCCAAATTTACATGCAAGCTCCCCCGAATAATTTGAGCGAAACCCTTTCCATTATAAATAAGGATCTTTCTCAAATTTATACGTGGAGTAAGCAGTACGGGCTTGAAGTTAACCCTGCCAAAACACAGGTGTGTATCGTTGGCAGTCAAAGAAAATTGACGGAAATTGACTGGACGCAGCTGCCAAACATGATCTTCAATGGCGTAGCATTACCAATAACTACGACGGTAAAAAACCTTGGAATTTTAATATACAGTACCTTATCATGGAGCGTACAACTCCGAGAGGTGAGTCGAAAATTGTTCGGATCAGTGGGTTCTTTACGTAGACTGCGGATCTTTCTGCCCACGGACACCAAGGTTACGCTTGCACAATCCATCCTTCTTCCTATCCTGGACTACGCAGATGTCAGTTATTTCGATGTCACCGAGGAGCAACTTAATAAGCTTGAGCGTCACCAAAACTTACATATTAGATTTATATTTGGTTTGCGCAAATATGATCATGTATCCGAATACCGCAATTTGCTCAAGTGGCTCCCAATTCGCCTTCGCCGGAATACTCATATTCTTTCTATGCTTTACAATGTCTTATTTAATCCCTGTACCCCTGTCTATTTAAAAGAACGGATTTCGTTCCTTAAAGATATATACACATTTGAGTTCCTTAAGGTCGTCGGAGATCCTGGTGTTGGCAGTGCCAGATCAATCAACTAGTTTTTATGATATTCGTAAATCTTTCTCCGTCCAAGCTGTACGTTTGTGGAATGTTCTACCTGTGACCATCCGACAAGCTCCTTCAATAGGTATCTTCAAACGGATGGTAAAAGATCATTATCTGAGTTCTTAACTGCTTTCATCTCTGTATTATTGTATGCATTTATGTACGTATTAATTTACTTATACTCTCGCAATGGTATGTATTTTTCTTATTAGTGTATTATTTCAAGTTTTATCTTGTGTAGGTATATCTCTCATAATTTCTATATTATTTCCCTACTTACCTTTGTATATTTTTCTTGAACCTTTGTATATTTTTCTTGTACTTTTGTATATTCTTTTCTTTCGCCAATAGCTATCCACTTTTCGTTTAACTTCGATCTGTTATGTCCATCCAAAGGTTGCCTGTAAGAGATCACTCTAGGCCGCCATTTGTAATACTGAATTAAGATTTAGTTTGTATTTAATATTAATTTGTATATTAGTGGACAATAAAGTATATTTCTATTCTATTTCTCGAGGAAAGGCAAAGGGTTCGCAAGTTACTGACCATTGGGTTACATTGACCTTAAGGTTACATACTGTTATATGTTACTAGCGGTCGCCCGCGACTTCGTCCACATGGTGCTTTGGAATTTTTCCCGTTCCTGTCGTCTGTAATTACTGTTCCCGTCGCGTCGGCGTCGCCAGTCTTTAGTGGGTGGGACGACTCCCACAATTATGCCTATTCTATATAGCTCACATTTATCCTTTATTATACGAGATAGATAGATAGCTAGAGATAGATAGCTAATGCTATAAGCAGTAACTTGGGCACCTCTTTATCCCATGAATGTGTCCCGTAGGAATTGGGGACAAGAGAACTAGTCAGTGTGGGCGAAGCCGTGAGCATCACCACTAGGGGACTACATCCATCAAATACAATAATATTTTGTTTGTACACGATTGATCGCTTTCAATTCAAACAGGTTTGGTATGTAGTCTACCTACTTACCTTACCTTATTGCTCGCGGAAGTTTGCTATGGCGAGAGGATGTAGTTCGTTTCTTTACCATTCGGACAACGAATCGACCCACTTGAGTGAAAGTAAGATTTGACGTTATCTTGTAATTTGTACCGGTAGCACAGCAGTGCGAGCACGGCGTGTCTACATATTGTCGGTCCACCTGTTTGCACCAATGATATCGAGGCAAATATCGCTACTTAACACATTTTTTGTCATTTTCTGCGATATCATTGGTGCAAACAGGTGGACCGACAATATCGACAAGCCGTATTGGCACTGCAGTTTTAAAATCATTGAAGTTACTGACGGAGTTCAGTTTTTGCTAAGTGCTTGGTTGGTGGCGTTTTAGGTTACCTCTGGGGCTCCGCAAATACCGGGTTCCAGACGCTCACTTACGATACCGAACAACGCTTCTTATCTTGTCCCGCACCTGGAGCTAGTTCGCAGTAACTAAATAGTTCTTCTGTGCGGGACGGGACCATCAAGCATTACCTTGACATGGGCAAAATCATCGAAGCATGATGGAGTCACACCTTTAAAAGAAGAAGAAGAAGAAAGTTTCTGACGTGTGGCCGATATTATGCCTATTCCGACCCCTTGGAGGAGATAGACGTAATTATCCATACTACTAATTTGCGTGAATGTTTGTATTGAATATGCTTCGTATTTACTAGACCGATTTGAAAAATTCTTTCACCTTTATAAAGCTGCATTGTTAGCGAGTAATATAGGATATATAACATCACGCTTTGATCAATAGGAGCAGAGTAGTAATGAAAAATGTTGCATCCTTGCAGTTGCAGAACTAAAATTCAGATCTTTGTGTGAGGAATCCTCAGCTTCATTGCTAACTGGGATGGTTCCAATAATACTGGTAGTGTAGCCACGTTAAATGTCTATTTTTTTTTTTTTTTATGGTAAAAGTAATAAATTTATTTACAATAAGAATTACAATATACAAAATAAACATAGTTATAGACTAAAAATATTTACATTACAAAATATCGTTTAAAAAATCCTCCGCGTCATTGCCGACTGGGAAGGTTCCCAGAATGCTGGCTGTGTTGCCACGTTAGATGGCGATACTTATTCTTTGGGCCAGAAAATAGCCAGCCTTCTGGTCCTGAGATGCATCGATTAGGCGTTTAGCAATGTCTCTATAAAGACGGCGAGCACTCGGACCCCATGACCCCAGTGTCTCAACCCCAAACGGCTCAAATATGTAATCACCTGCTAGGTTAGCATATTTACGCCGTTTAAAGCCTTCAGCCGATGCAGCAGCAGCGCCGGCACATGGTGCAGGTGTCATGGCGCAGGTGTCAACGCATGTAGCGTCCCACACCAAAGGCCTTCCCATCTTCCACGGTAGCAACGACATACCGTCCGGTCTCTTTCCATCGCTTCGTGCTAAACCATTTGGTTCGCGTACGGCCGGAAGACCTGCGGTGGAAAGTGCCCTGCGAATTATGTCGTTTAGAATAGCGTGCCGAGCTATACGACCTGCGCTTCTGCTACAAGAAAGGCCATGGTGTCCCAGATTATCGACGGCTACTCCACAGGTGCAATGATGCGGGGATAAACAAGGTGTACCCAGCCGAAGGCAAGTGGCAATGCGGAAGGTAGTGTCGTCCAACATTGTACCGAAGTTGGGCGATGGGAGCGCCTGGATCCATAACCCTGACAATGTCTATACTTTTACAATTTTTTTGTGCCAGGTAATAACTAGACTTTTGGTCCTGAGAAGCATTTTATAACTAAAATTGATAACAACCTTGATTTTACGGAAACGAATGTTCAATACCAAACAACTTTTGCTTGTGAAGAATTGGAAGTGTTGATGGTTTTATTTTACTGTAGTGACTGCATAGGTCATTGGCCGAAGTGTTTTGTTGTGACTTTGCAGCGATTCAATGACACATTATAAGTACCTACATACACACACACATATCACGCGTATATCCCCGAAGGGTTAGGCAGAGGTGCATTACACATCCACAATTTGCCAGTATTTTTACTCCCACGTAATAGGGGGCAAACCTATTGCCGTCACCGGGCGCATTTATAATGGGTTTTGTCCAAAATGGCCGAATGAAGTTAATAAAAAGTAGCAGCTATATTGTAATTTTGAAAAAAAAATTAAACCCGTTGCTTTGCGATGAAATGTTAATGAAAGGCAACAAAATCTTACGTGCCCGCCGCTGTGGTACAGCCAATTACAGTCCTGGGGGTCTCGGACTATACCTACATAATCACGCATAATATCCAGAGGAGGTAAGCTCAGCTCGCGTGATGTAGTATTCTCGCTCCCAATTCTAACGGGAACAGAAGGGATAAGAAGTAGCCATGTCTCTAGGGGATAACAGTACTCAACAGTCAGAATTTTCAAAATCGGTTTTCAGTAGTTATGAACCCTATTTAATGCAAACATACAATAAAATCTGATGACTGCCTCGGTGGCGCAGTGGTATGACTATGCAGAGGTCCCAGGTTCGATTCCGGGTCGAATCAAATATTTGTGTGATCCACAAATGTTTGTTTCAGAGTTTGGGTGTTTTCTATGTATAATTTGTATGTACTCGTATTTAGAAATATAAAAGTATGTTTATCAGTTGTCTAGATCCCATCATACATACATCATAACACAAGCTTATACTAGGTCGCCGCAGTCGCAAAACGTACTGTTACGCTGCAGCATATATTTGAGCGAAGCGAGTTTAAATTCAAAATTCTGGCATCGTAATAACCTGGGTAATTCTGTAAGCTATTGATGAGTGCAAGAAAATCCGAAATCGGCCGAGTATTCGCCGAGAAACAATTTAACACAAATCGTTTGAAAAATAATTTGAGTCACCCGTTGAGAGCTCCGCTCGCCTTCGGCTCGCTTCGCTCAATTAAATTAATTTGGGCTAGATGACATTGTGTGAGAATGTCCAAAAATATCTATTAAATCTCTCTTCTTTTTAGTACCTACAGAAGTAGGATTTTTGTAAACAAGTCCCTACAGGAAGGACTCTTGGCTAAGTGGTAACGTAACCTTATTAACATTAGACACATTCTAAAGTTTAAGCAACACTAGCCTGATCTATCTAAGGATGGGTGATCTTCTGGTGCTTACCAGAGACGTTGGGTGATCATTTCTCATTGACATTGAAATACCTCTGTGCATTCGAAAGCACCTAATCCTTTGCTTCACGGAAACTATCGAAGATCAGCCGCTTCGGAATTAGACTTTTAAATGACGAAGAATCCTTCTCTCCTAAGATGTCAGTAGCTGACGTTCCATGTTGGCTGACCGCATTGCCACGTTTCATTTCGATGCTAATTCCTTTGATTCTTTACTTTCTCAAAGGTGAATTCTTTGTGCGTAATAAAAGCCAACCTTCTGGTTACGCGTAATGTTGAAAAGATGCTTTGTGATTTTTTTTATACAACAGCCAAGCATTTAGTAACCTCAAATCGTTGAAATATCATTAGATTACAGACCCTGCCCATGTTTATGTTATACTTGCGTTTGCCCTCGGCTACGTCACTAGTATTAGTCCAAAAACGAACATACTCGTACAATCAAATATTTGCTCTTTATAACATAATGGTACTATTACACATGCTTATTATTAGCACGAAAGCATGCTACTATCGAGCAATTGATACTTAGTAGTATTCGTATATCGATCAGTCATTCGCAGCAAGTGCGCGTGCACGACTTCGCGATGTCCAATTCCTTTCTTTTCTCTTTTTAGCTAAGAGAAGGTTTCGAATGCATTGCGTCGCCAGCAAAAGAATAATTTTATTCAGCTCCATACGCATAGCTGTTTGATTGTCCATGGTTTGGTTTGAACTGTCAGAGAGCACGCTACAAAATGGCATGTGTATTGTAGTGTATGCTTTGAGCATGCTGATTCAGGAGCATACCTACTTGAAAGTATCATTAAATTATTATTATCATTATCTTATTGCTAGCAAATGTAAACAGTTCATAAGCATGTTCATATTAAGCATACTTTTTTAGCATGCTGTATGCTAGAGCATGTGTAACAGTATCGTTAAGTACTTATGTACAGAAATTGAAATAAATCTGAAGAGTTTGTTTGTTTCGCTAATCTCTCGAATCAAAGAAACTTCCAATTTTTTTAATTATTTTTCTTTTGTTTAGTCCATTTATGGGAAGGAAGGCCTCCAACATCACCCATAAAATATTGCAGAATACGGAAATAATTGTTTCTTATGAGAGCGAAGTCGCGGGTGGACGCTAGTAATAATATAATGTGTGAAGAAGAGAATGGTGGTTCGTACTTTACTTACAAGTGAAATTTCCCTATTACATGATTTGGCATGGTCTATGGCCGAAACTAATTGTCATTATGAAATAGTTATGAATTTATTGCATCATAGTTTGTTTACTAAATAGCGTTGGCATTACATGGTTTCTACATGGTTCAAAGGACGGGCAAACTCAACCTTCACATGCGACGTACACCACGCATTATGACATCTGAACAGAATCTGGCCTATACAATTTGTATGGCAACGACCTTTTCTTCTAAGTACCCTATGTCATAGGGTACTTAGAACTAAAAAGCTGTAAATGGGCTGCCATTCGTTTCCCTGTCAATTGTGAATGAGGTTGAAGGGGAAATGTTGAGGTTGAGGGGCTCGTGGTCTAGTGGTAACCGACAATGTTAACACATTACAAAGGTTAAGCAACATCTAGTCAGGCCGGTCTTAGGACCATTAGGTGACCATTTCTTAAGACACTGAGACCCCACCTTGCCTCGGAGAGCACGTTAAGCCGTCGGTACCGGTTGTCATACGAACATCTATGGCAGTCGTTAGGGGTAATTGGAGCCCTAAATCAAAAATCCGACCGGTCTAACTACAGAACTTCGATATCGCCCATGGGTTGTGGAGGTCAGATGGCAGTCGCTTCACGGAAAATATCGAAGTTCAGCCGAATCGCAGTTAGACTGGAAAGCCGACCTCAACTGAATTGGGAAAAGGCTCGGAGAATGATGAATGATGATGTTGAAGGGGAAATGAGGAACTGAAATTTAAAAAAATACTTCAGATGGATGTAAAGATAGTTCGTTTTGGATTTGTACTTTAATAAATACATATTTATGTAGAAGCTCACTGTCGCCTAGAGAGCAATGGAAAAAGCTAAGCTCGGAGTGTCACTCGCTAGTGGTCTCGACATCGAATTCGTAACGATGAGATCCTAAGAAGGACCAGGCCCACCGGCATAGCCGCAAAAGTCGCTATGCTCAAATAGCAGAGTGTAGGCCACATCAAATCGCTCGTAGGATTGATGGCCTCGAATAGTCCTTGAGTGGCAACCGCGCACTGGACGACGCACGCCTGGTAGGTCCGCGGGTAGGCCTGTCTCAAAGTGAACTGACGACATCGTAAAGGTCTTGGGAAGTCACTGGATGGGTTATTTCAAGACCGAGGGAAGACTACGTTACGCAGTGGGCGTAAATATTTATAATCAAATACACATCTTACACATCTTTAAAAATGACTCTATCGTTTATTATTATGTTTCAATGTAATTTATATTATTATAGATTGTCCGAGACGCCCAAGACTTTAATCGGCTGTGCCACAGCGGCTGGCACGTAAGATTTTGTTGCCTTTCATCAACATTTCATCGCAAGGCAACGGATGTCAAATGTATTTTTCAAAATTATAATATAAGTGCTTATTTTATTAAATTAATTAGGCCATTTTGGTCATATAACCCACTTTCTAGCGTACCCGGCGATGGCAATAGGCTTGCCCCATATTACGTGGGACTACAACTACTGGCAAATTGTGAGTGTGTAATGCGCCTCTGCCTACCCCTTCGGGGATATAGGCGTGATATGTGTGTGTGTGTGTGTGTGTAATTTATAATGAGACATCATTATTAACTAAAGGGGAGCTTGAAATCTGTTTTCGTGCGAATGTGAACGCCATCTAATATACCTACTAAGTAATACATGTATTAGACATCTCAGAATTGTAACTTCTTTGTAAGGGAAAGTTTGGTCGCGTAGTAATTCTAGATAGGTAGTCATTAGTCTGGATTGCTAAATTTCCAGTCTAAATTACACTCACTAACAAGCAAACTTTTATCTCAGTGTACTGTAGAAAGAACATTTTCAGAGTTCTTGTGTGACGATAACCTTGTAAGTTTTTGTTTGTTAACACTGCTGAGCCATAATAATATATATATACTTTATAAAAAAAATCTAAGTGCTAAGTATTCGGTTTGAGATTTTTTCTTTTTTGTCTCTAAATAATGATCTGCATGTTTAACTATGTATTACCGAAGTAGGTAGAATTAAAAAATAAAAGAATAAAATTATGCTGCTTACTTTTGCATCAACGATAGATTATAAAAAAAATATACCTAAGTATTTGTTATTCATAATATACATATATTATTACTATACCAATATAAATTATTGTTTAACATTCGATGTAACTTTCACTTTACCGAGAAAAAGAGTCGTTGCAATTTGACATTTAATTTTATCCTACTTGTAACAAAGTCTAATTTTCAATGACTTCACCACCTGTGATACTAGTCGCAGAGAAAGTCAACGTTTGTTTCCTCTCTATAACTTTATTAGTCTATAAAATTTTATTGATAAGTAATGGCTACAATTATTAGTAATGGCTGATTGCGGCTGTATAGTTTTCTCGTTCACGGTTCCCGTGGGAATTCATTACCGGGATAAAACGTAGCCTGTTACTCAGGGAACACTTCTAGCCGTAAGGACGGGAGTAGCTAGTCCACCGTCCTCGGGCCCCGATCAAGGAGGTCGATGGTCTTGGGCGTAGATGAGTCTGCGGCGGTCTCGCCGCTAACTACGGAACTCAGCGGGGAGGATACGCTCCCTCTCGGCCGCCTTCTTCGCGAGAATGTCCTTCTCGCAGAAGGGCACGGGCCCGTTTCACCTACTACCGTTGGAGACCATGGCTTGAAGCATGGTCGCCACTGAGAGGGTATCACGCCCAAACCCACTTTACTGTTTCACCCATGCAAAACTGGGGCGAATCACTAGTTTTAATGAATATACATATATATACATACATTTTCATTGTAGTAGGTACTTAGAGATAACTAAAGTTAACTGACTAGTAAGCCTACAATTATTAGTAGTTTAATTCGTATTAGTATCACCATTCTAGCATCAAGCTTGTTACAGCTATGAGTTATTTATTAGTTATGAAATAACTCATAATACTCTAGGAGTTATGGTTATGAGGTAATATCGGTAATAATAAACTTAGTTGGGTAGTAAATATACAATGGTATTTACTGGCTTTATGATGGGTAATGTGGCTTGGGACTAGTTGTGACCCTAAACCGTGAGCCACTTATTTCGTGCCCGGGTTTCCCTGAGTCGTGTACCTTAGAGGATCTATACAAGGCCAGGCCAAATGCGGTTTGCGTCGGCACTGGGCTAAGTCGATATAAGGACAAACCGTTCATGAGAAGAGTTTCTTGTAATAGGGTCCCGTTTCAACCTTTGGGTACGGAACCTTAAAAAGTGTTGTCCATCAACAAAACTAACGGCATGCTGTTATGGTGCTAACCGAATAGTGTTAATAGCTTCGCCCGCTAATAGCACAAAAGCGTGCTCCTCGAACATTGTCACGATAAAGATTGACATTTATATTTTGAGTCCAACTTTTCTTTAAGGACTGGCTCTCTTTAGTACTAATTACACGACAACTTGTATGAGTTTCATTGGCCTTTTCTATAACGCTGGGGCCCAAGTCTGGGTCATCTGCTTTACTTCTTTATAATATTGGTTTAATATTAACATTAACATTATGTAATCTACTTATATAAATTAATTTTTCCAGTACATTATAAAATTTTATGTGAGACCTCATATAACCTTGCGTTTAACCTCTAGCATAATTCCTCTTAACCTGCCAACAACAGTGTTATCTTATACCAATGATAGTGCTGAATCAACACACGAAAGCTCTTCGAATTTACATAATTTGCAATTGATACGACCGGCTCGGTACTGTCATCAAAAACAGAATTATTGATTGTTTGTTGTTGTAGGCTAATGTTTTTATATTATAACGGTCTGTCTGAATAGTCAACTCGCAGCTTATCATGTATTCCCTATTATTATACATATTTACCAATGTTTTGTCAGATTTAGCTACAATAAGCTGCTAAATGGACAAAAAAAATACGTAATAGGCAGACAAAATAAAGAGAAATAATCCGATGTTTTTGCTAACCATACTTATCAAGCAAATGTAAGGTGCCTATATTGCAGCTCGAAGCGTCCTTACTTGGACAATATTCTCTTAAGTTATTATCATAATTGTGAACATTGTCCACCCAACCATTGAATAGGAAGTAATTATAGGTCGTCCTATATCCCGTGGGTGTACTCAATTTGTACTAGTGACGATTAGACAACAGTGATTTGTAATCTGTGATTAATTACATTATTCCTGTGATGCTGAATTCCGGGAAAGGAAAAAAAATATGGGATAACTCTGTTTCATTAATTATATTCGTTAGGTTTTAGCTAGGAAAGAAATTATAATTTTTTTTAGCACAAGCTCTGCTTATGGATGATTAATACTAGACTGTTCCGTGCACGGGTCGGGGTGCAGCCGGAGCGGAATTGTATAGTACTTTTAAAGATTTTACGACTTACATATATCAGTAAATCCTACGGCGCGGCGTCCGGTACAGTTCAGTATCAGTGATTTATCAGTGCAAAATATTCTTTCATACATTTTCTATTAACGCCTCCCCGCATGTCAGTGTCAAATACGACTCACTCATCATTGATACTGACACTGACATGTTTATAGAAAATATATGAAAGTATATTTTGCACTGATACTGAACTGCGCCGGTCGGAACCGAGGCTTCACTGGACGTGACACGAATCAGGGACTGACACTTTTACAAAATGAATACATAATAGGGACTGACACTTTTATAAAATGACAACAGCACGCCCTGCGCACAGCCTGAGTCCGAAACGTTAAGGACTTTAATTAGCTGTGCCATAGCGGCTGGCACGTAAGATTTTGTTGCCTTTCATCAACATTTCATCGCAAGGCCTATGCCTTCAATGTTTTTTTCAAAATTACAATATTGCTGCCACTTTTTATTAAATTAAATCATTTGGCCATTTTGGACATAAGAGATGATAACGCGTCCGGTGACGGCAATAGGCTTGCCCCCTATTACGTTTGAATAGAAATCCTGGCAAGTTGTGGGTGTGTTGTGCACCTCTGCTTACCCCTTCGAGGATATAGACGTGATATGTGTGTGTGTCTGTAGAACTGTCTCTTATTTATTTAAATTCATCAAATAACTTTTTTTCTCTATTTTTTAAATTCATGTGTATCTTGTTTCAGTGGTCACCGGTTCCACAGATGGCATCGGCAAAGAATACGCGTTGCAGGTAATATTTCCTTTAACTACTATTTTTTATTGTATGGCCTGATGCTTGGCCTGATGGTTCCTAATATGCTGCTCAGGTCCTACAGATAGACCTCTTGACGTAACGACTGTTGAATGGCAGAAATTTTCTGATATTTTCGTATTTTTTTATATATACTAGGACTCCCAAATACAACTAGCAGCACCGTTAACCCTACTTTGTTTTCTTTTTCTCTCGGCCCAAGTCCGCGGCCGCTCCTACATCCGTTGCCAGGCGTCTCTGGTACCAGAAGGTATTTCCAGTGACGTTAACCCCACTAGGTAGGCTTTATGCGGTTATGTTAGGAGTGGATTCACGTCAGTAATGTGGTGACCAGGGATTGAACTCACGTCGTCAAAACGCAAAGCTTACGCTACGTATATTAAATAATACATTATATATGTTGGTAAATATACATTCCCACTAACTCCCAACAAAAATTGATAAAACAAATATTCGTATTCAATATGTTGCGTCGCTAATTGTAAAAGTTCCGTTAACATGACCGTTGCCTAGCAACCATTTGTCAACACCCGCCACCGTCTCGCCCCGCGCAACACCCCGTTCATATCTTAAGTAATTACTTAAAAATCTGTGTTTTAATATAGCAAATAGGAATTACCGATGGAAAGAAATATCGTTATTATTTCTGTTTTGTCTCCGGGAATCATTTTTGCACGTGAGCACTGCACTTCAGCATATTAATTGGAATAAATGTCAGCGGGAGAAACAAACAGCGCCTAGCCATGAATGACTAATGACGTAATTGTCGCAATTATTCGACAGTACTAAGTGGTTGTTAGGGGTTCTGACCGGTTATCAGCGTTCTATGTAAACATCGTATAGGTCGTTGGTCTGAGCATACAGCCAATATCACACTAAATATCACAATTAACAATCTCAATTCGTCGTCGCAGTCAGCGGAGTCAGTAAGTAAGTCATTAATTTTCATAATT
The DNA here is from genome assembly GCA_963556515.1 of Nudaria mundana. Taxonomy (NCBI): domain Eukaryota; kingdom Metazoa; phylum Arthropoda; class Insecta; order Lepidoptera; family Erebidae; genus Nudaria; species Nudaria mundana. The sequence goes on along the minus strand of OY748307.1, from coordinate 15,060,691 downwards.
AACCACCTTCTCATATTCCATTACGATAGATATTAATAATTTATATCTAAGGGGTGTGTCTATCATAAAGTTCAATACAGACAGACAAGTCATTTGTCATTCTGCAGAGGCTGTACCCACACAGTTAACTGAAGATTATACATAAACATATGTATATTATATACTAAAACCAGCCTGAAAAAACACTCTATCCATTAAAAAAACCGCATCAAAATCCGTTGGTTTTACAAGAATAGATTTAAGAAGTTCATTGATGGGTCAGATCCCTCTGCTGTGTTTAAATAGTAACTGTAAAATTGCCCACAACCTACTATAATAGTTAAGGATGAACTGTGATAGATGGCACCTCTGAAACGATACACTGAATCACGCTACTAATAATATCCATTGTCATCGTGGTGCCTTCGTCTCTTGGTTGAGCCTTCCTCCTGGAAAAGAAGCAGCCGGTAGTTCCGATCAACTCCAGGACTATCGTTTTTGGATTCAAATTATAATATTTCAGATTTAAGGATCAATGAAATGAAATGATATGACTTATTTATTGGTATAGGTCAATAAATGGCTCTTACAAACGTCAGTAAGTACTTTTTTTTTTTTTTTTTTTTTTTTTTAATTCCGCGGCCCAAGGCCGCGGCCGCTCTAACGTCCGTTGCCGGGCGTCCCTGGTTACTAGCAGAGGGTATGTCCAGTGGCGCCCGGCGGACTTTGACCACCCCTGTGGTCTCTGCGGGTGTTTGGTCGGGACGAGAATCCCGCGTCATTGGGGTCGGGTTTTATCCCGCGTCAGTGAGTGAATCTGGTTGCGTGCTATGGGGCAAAGGCCCCGCAGCACGCAACCCTTCTAGCCTGCTTCTGCAAGGACGGTGGGTGGCGATCCCGCCGTCCTCAGGCCCCGATCATGGAGGACGATAGTCTTGGGCGTAGTCGCGTAGTCTGGGGCGGCCTGGCCGCCGACTACGGAACTCGGCGGGGAGGGTACGCTCCCTCTCCCTCCCGGCCGCCTCCTTCGCGAGCATGACTTGCTCGCAGAAGGACACGGCCGCGTTCCACCTACTCCCGCTGGATACCATGGCTTGAAGCATGGTCCCCAGCGAGAGGGTATCCACGCCCAGACCCACTACGAGGTCCCGGCGCTGACTCGCCCACGCTGAGCACTCCACCAACGTGTGGAGTGCGGTGTCGTCGTCGGAAACCTCGCAGTGTTGACACCGGGGTGTGACCTCACGATGCATGCGAAACAGATAGCTACCGAAGCATCCATGCCCGGCAACCATCTGCGTCGCACGGTACGTGAGGTCACCATGCTGCCTCTGCAGCCAATCGTCCATGATCGGTCTCACCGCCGCGATGAAGATGGCACCCCCCTTGGGTTGCTCAAGTCGCACCCTCCATGACTCCATGAGATCCTGGCGGAGTTGGGACCGCTGGTCCTCGATTTCTCGAGACGCAGGCCTGTGGTCCCGCTCCAGCGCCTCCTTGCGCCATTGGAACAATGACGCAAGGGCTCTCGCTTCCAGGTCCCATGGAGGGGTCCCGGCTAGGAGACATGCAGCCTCTCCGGAGATCGTGCGGTACCCCCGTACGGTTCTGACGGCCAAGGTTCTAAGTGGTCTGTTTAACAGAGTCACGTTCCCCTTGACCGCCAACCTATCCGCCCATACGGGAGCCCCGTATAGGGCCATACTCCGCACGATCCCCAGGTACAGTCTCCTGCAGGAGGCGTTGGGTCCCTTTAGGTTGGGCATCAGTCGCGAAAGCGCGACCGATGCCTGCGTCACCTTGGGGACCAAACTTCGGAAATGTGGTCCGAAGTTCCATCGGCTATCAAGTACGATCCCTAGGTACTTCATCGAGGGCTTGATGCCGATGCTAACGCCTCCCACATTTATGCTGGAACCTTCTGGTGGACCGTTCCGAGGTCTGTGAAAACACAGAACCTCGGACTTGTGCAAGGCCACCTCCAGTCCCAGCTGCCGTATCCGACCCACGACTCGAGCAACACCCGTCGTGACCTTGAGTGCTGCCTCCTGGTACGTTGCACCCCGCGCCGTGACGAGGGTATCGTCGGCGTAGCACGTTACGCCGACACCCCTAGGCAACGCACCCCGCAGCACCCAGTCGTAGCCGATGTTCCACAGAAGCGGCCCCAGGACCGACCCCTGCGGAACACCGCACGACACATCTCGCCGAGCTGGCCCGAGCCAGCTGGGGAAAGCTATGGCCCTCTCCGAGAGATAGGCCCCGACAATACGACGGAGGTAGAGAGGCGTTTCGTGATACACGAGCGCCTCCCTAACGCAGCTCCATGGCAAGGTGTTGAACGCGTTGGCGATGTCAAGAGACACCGCCACCACCACTTTGCCCTGCGAGACTGCTTCCTCCGTCAGGCTCTTCACGCGCATGATCGCGCTCACGGTGGAGCGTCCCCGACGGAAACCGAACTGGTTATCCGCCAGGTCTGGCCCCACACTCGTGAGATGCTCGACGAGGCGTTCCGCGATAATGCGCTCAAAGAGCTTACACACCTCGTCGAGCAACACGATCGGCCGGTATCCGGACGGTGAGTCCACCGGCCGCCCCGCCTTACGGATCAGGACCAGTTTCCCCGTCCTCCACACCTTGGGAAACTGGCCCCTTTCGAGGCATGCGCTAAAGAGCCCCATCAGTCGAGGCCCGAGTTCTTCGAGGGCCAGGACCCATGCACGGCCAGGAATGCCGTCGGGTCCGGGGGCAGTGATTTTCCGGCGTTTAAGCCGGAGTACTGCCGCACCTAGCTCCCCCACCCTGACTTCGGGTACGTCGTCTTCGCTGGTGCTATCCGCGTCGGGCAGAGACGGAGCCATGCGCGGAGGGACGTGCTCCTCCGCGCTCGTCGGAAACAGGGAGCCCATGACCCGCTCCAGCTGCTGCGGCTGGAGACTCTGGGTCAGTGGGGGCGCCCTAGGTCGGAGTTTCTCCCTGACCTGTAGGTACGGGCGCCCCCATGGGTTCTGCTGCAGGGTCTCCAGGAGCTCCTCGCGGGCCGCCGTCTTGGCCCGCTTTATCGTCTCCTGGAGATTACCTTTAGCCTCCCTGTATGCCTGAAAAAGCTCCGCCTCTCGGGCTGCCGCGTCGTCTGGGCGGCGACGCCTCCGGCGAAACCTGGTGTACCGGCGGCGGGCGGAGATGCATGCTGCGCGCAGCTCTGCAATCTCCGGCGACCACCAGTACACCTGCTTCCTGGCCGGTCTGGGTGTAACCCTAGGCATCGCCGCATCACAGATTTGCGACATGGCTCTCCTGAACCACTCCGCCTCGGCATCCACATCGGCAGGCCGGTCCGGCGCTGGAATCCAGGCCTGCACGATGGATGCCTCCAGGAGAGCCTCCCGATCCAGATGGTGAAGTGCCCAACGCGGATCCGGGGGATTTGCCACCGGCTGTGGGAGGTCAGGTGGGGGGACGACATCGAACCGGATGTACCGATGATCCGAGTGCGTCTCCTCACCCTCCTCCACGCGCCAGCCTGTAATACGGGCGGCGAGGTCAGGGGATGCGAACGTTACGTCCACGATCGATTCCCCCCCCCGCCGCCAAAAGGTGGCGACATTCCCCCGGTTGAGGACCTCCAGACCACGTGTTCTGGTCCAGTCCTCAAGAAGCCTCCCCTTGTCCCTGGTTTCCCGGGAGCCCCACGCCTCACTCCAGGCGTTGAAGTCTCCCAGGAGCAGGACAGGGCGAGGACGGCACGCAGCGAAGACGACGTCGAGCTCAGTGAGCCATAGCTCAAACTGAGACTCGTCAATGTTCGGCGAGATGTAGGTGGCCACGACTGCCAACCCATCATAGTCCGCCGCAACACACCCGCGGCCCCTTGCAATGATCGCAAGGCGCGAGTTGTCTGCGGCGGACCCCCCAAAGATACAACAGGCCGAGCCGTCCTCGTCCACCGGGCTTCCCGGGTGGACGTAGTACGGCTCGGCGACCACGGCCAAGTTTATGGACCACTGCCGGATGCTCTGGTACAGAAGATCCTGAGCAGCACGGCAGTGGTTCAAATTCACTTGCAGGATACGGATACGGGCGTCAGACATTAATTGACGTCCATAACCGCATCCCGCCGCGAAGCAACTGGCCGCGCAAGGGCGGCACCCCCACCGCTCTCAGCGGACGGACGAGGTTTTGGCTTCGAGGCGGCGCAGGTTGTGCTGCCGACCCGGTGATCCGCGGTCTTGCCCTCCGCCTCGCATCTAAAGCAGCGAGGCGGGGCGTCACAGGCACTTGCCTTGTGACCGGGCCGGCTGCAGCGGAAGCACCGATCGCCCACGGTGACTTCCGCTGTACACTGCACTCCGACGTGCCCCACCACCATGCACCGGAAACATCTGGTTTCCCGGGCACGAAGGAGGTGCACCTGCGCCTTTAGGAAGCCCCCTACGAGGAGGCTTCGTCCGTCCGCCACTTTCAGTGCCGCCGCGACGGGGCACTGGACGACTGTCATCCCGTGACCAGTGGAGCCGAAGGAGATATCTGAAGCCTTCACCTGGTCACGGGGGCAGCCGCCCGCCTCCACGACGGCGGAGACAACTTCCTCCGTCGTGGCCGCGTCATCCAGACCCGTGATGCGCAATGCGGCGCATTTGGTGGGCCTGGTGACGCGGACGGCTTCTTGGTCCAGCGCGTCCCTAAGCTGAGCCGCTAGGGCGTCAGCTTTAGGGCCGCTGGAGGCGCCGGAGACCTCGAGGAGGCGAGCCCCGGTGCGTGTCTTCTTGCACCGGAGCCCCCCCTGTATATCGAGGGCCGAGAGGTTGACTGAGGACTTCACAGTCCTCAGTACGTCGGCGTACCCCACCCCCTTCTCCACACCTACCGTCGTCACCGTCAGGACGACGGCGGTGGAGCGAGGAGGGCGGGGCCTCTTCGGCGCCTTCGCCGCGGCAGCTTTGGCCGCTTTCTTTGCGGCCTTCGTCTTCCTCTTCTTGGCTCCCACTACTTCCCATCCCTCCCGTCTGGAGGGGTGTAAGGAAGCAGCGGGAGCGACGATAGAGGAAGAGGAGGCGGCAGGTGTGCCACTCTTCTTGCCGCGCCCCTTGGCCTTCCGCGCCTGGGCCGCGGTCTCGGCCGGTATCCGGCTCACCGAAGCGGACGGGGGCGGAGCGGGGCGGCGGACAGCGGGTGTGCCGCTTGGACCCGGAGCGGGAGCACCGCCGACAGCCGCCGCGTATGAAAACGCGGGACGCACTAGCGGAGGGCGGTACGCCCGGTCCTCCAGGACCGCGAGGCGCCTCTCGATCGCCGTCAGGACCTGCACCGTAGTCGGTACAGGCTTCGGCGGCGAGCCGGGCGCCATGGTGGGCGCGGTCCTAGGCGCCGTCTTCGGCGCTGGTCCAGCCGTCAGAGGAGGAGGCGGCATGGGACCTGGAGGTGCCTTGACCGCTTTGGTCAGCTCAGCGACCTCCCGACGGAGATCTTCCATCTCCTTTCGGGAGGCAGTGAGCTCCACCTCCAGGCTCGCAACCTGCTTGCGGAGCTTCGCCTCCTCCTCTGTGACGCTCCGCTCGAGGAGCTTGTCGAGGGAGGATTGGGCTTCATCCACCAGTGAAGCCACAATCTTCTTCCTCCCCGACATATTTTTACTCCCCCGCATGGCCGCGTTCATGCGGGAGAAGATACTCATTATCTCCCGCGCGGGCGGCACACCGATATCCCTGCGACTGCGCAGGGACGGGACAGATGACGGGGGTGGTGTTGGCGGGCGCATACGGTAGGCGCCGCTACGCGTGCGCACCGTCTTTACCGGCACCTCCTCCTCCGAATCGCTGGAGAGGAGGGACCCCCATCCAGAGCAACTAGTGCTCCGGTCGCGTGGCGGTCCCTCCTTCTCGAGGGTCCTCTTCTGCGAAGCAGAACGGCCCTTAACCTTCACACTACTGGGAGCTGACCCACCGTCAGTCCCAGCAGCAACATTTCCTTGGGGCGTCGACGTCGCGCTGCAACTAGGCGGCGCGACGCGAGCCCCCAAATCAAGAGGCATCGAATTCCGTGTTTCATGCGGTAGGTCGTCGGCTGAGACTGCCCGGGAAAGGGCAGTGTCAGTACCGGGGGTCTCGTCAGGCATATCCATGATAGCACAATTCATCTCAATGTTGGCCACTCAAGTCTCGATATCGACGTTCGGTCACCCAACTTGCCACTGCGTTACCGTGGTCAAGTTGGGGTCCAGGGCGGACGGCGAGGACGTAGTCGAATCTCTTGGGGCCCCGCCCCGTCAGTAAGTACTTAAAATAAAAATATCATTGCTTCTATATTTACATGTACTGCCAGATTCGCAAAGCAATAAGTAGAACCGAGAGAAAGAACCTAGCAATAAAACTCTCGGATCTCAAGGATCTTTAGTCCTTGGGTTGACCTGAATCACCGGTGTTTTCCCTTACCAGGGGGAATGCTCAACGCTTTTTTAACATCTCCAAGGCGCAAGTAACCGTCGCATGCACGCGGTGTTACCACTGACGAATAGAAGATGCTCTGGAAAGAATACTGTGCTCGAAAATGGCAATAAACTTGCCCCCTAATATGTGGGACCTACGTGACTGGCGAAATGTAGCCGTTTTGAACATCTCTATATGTAGACATAGGTTAAATGCATGGAACTATAGTATTAAATTAAGACCAAATCGGAGATGTTTTGACAAAGTGCTAGGTCAAGAGTACCTAACACCGGAGAGCGTACTTCAAAATAGTTATGAAAATGGAATAAGCGACAGAAGTATGCCACGATCGTAGTAAGTGGAATATCATAGTCTCTGCCTACCCTAAAGGGATAGAGACGTGACTGAATGTATGTATGTTACTTTTAAAACTAGGCTAGCTTATGAATTTATTTTCGAAGCAATTAAGTGTGCAAACTTTTTCTCAAATAATTTTACTACGTGAATCACAAAGTAAGTCGCGATATTAAACACAATATGATCACTAAATTAAATGTCTTGGGCTAGTGGTATCTTGGTTCGTTCCTCCTGGAAATGAATCAGTCCCTGGTTCTAGCCCAGCCCTAGACTATTACCCCACAAATTTGCCCTGCCTTTAGTTAAGTTTTCCTCAATTTTTCTATGTTCCGCAAAAGTTCTCTTAACAATAACAAACAGCTAAAATATAATATTTAGCGAAATTAGTTCATACGTTCATACGTGATGCCGTGACAAAGGGATATATTTTTACCAGAGATTTGTGTCATTATTTAATTTTGTAAAACATGATCAAGCCCCGTACCGAGCTGAATACTGATATCAAAAAATAGGAAAACGAAGTTAAGGGACCCACGGTCCACACATTCGCAGGCAGTTGACAGGCCGATGTCGACACTCGACAGGCGGACGGACGGGGCGATCTGTCAGCCTATGGGGCGCTTTATTGGTTCGGGTTGGATTCGTTTTCATACAGCACGCGTCACTGCGGCTCATAGCTAACGCCTAATTCACAATTCAAATATGATTCTGGTCAAAATTGGGGATAAAATAGTTAACTGGAGAAAAAATATTTACAAACTTGGTTAATCTGACCAAGGTAGATTTGAAAAAACCGAATTTAGGAATGGGACCAAATAATTATTGAAATGGTACCAATTGAAATAGGAAAAAAACTAGAGCTTTCAGTGAAAAAAATCGGAGTCGGTTCACCTAGTTGAAAGTTAGGTTACAAACAACAAAAACCATTTCTTGCAGTCCACTTACACAAACTGTTTGTTTTTTAGTTCTGCCACAGAATAGGGATAGTTCTACATGGAATTAGTTGCCTGTAAACTTGATTGAAAATAGTACATTTATGACCAGGGAGTAAAATGATATGTTGCCGAAGGCGCCGAATAATTCGCACTATTTTTCGTTTGAATTACTATGAAAGATTTATGTTCCAAATTTGAATCTCATTATTGCCCGCTAAACCAGAGACTTGGGATGGCGCTCGCTTCGCTCCCTTAATGGCTGGTTTACATTGGTCAAGCTTTTAGTACAGTGGCGAGTGCAGGTACAGTGGCGAGTATTTCGAGTATGGACAGTGACTGTTTACACTACGGCCAGTCAAGTGTCTTTCCTTTAGGAAAATGGATGAGTCTCGTCAAAAAATACGTCTGATGAAATACGAATGATCGCCGCAATATCTATGTCCCTGCATTTTAAATCTGTAATATCTCCCAAAATATTAATTTAAATTACATGCTGTAAACAGCCATATTAATCTATATTAAATGCACAATTTATTTGGGGTACTGTGTGCATTGTGGTGACCTCGGACCATTTTCCCGCCATTTCTTTAGAAAAAGGAACAAGCTATGAATCAAATAACACGTCTTAAAGCCGCTCACTTATGCACTGTACTAAATTTTACTGTTTACACTACGCCAGTGGCGAGGCAAGTGTCGGGCGGGGGGGGATCACTGTCCAAAAAATAGAAAGCCATTCTATTCGGATTCACTTGCAAGCCATGTTGCAAGCCTAGTAATTGACTCGCTACTGTCCGATTGGTTTACACCACTGTCCTTGTTCACTGTACTTGGCTACTGTACTAAAAGGTTGACCAATGTAAACCAGCCATAATAGACCTGCAGAGCGTGGGAAAGAGAAGTCCGGAGAAGTCATCATCATTCGAACATTGCCTATGAGTAATAAAGATAGGCGATGACGTACTTTTATCTATGTGTCAGTGTCAGTGCCAAAAAATTTCCGTAGTTTTCCAAATAACAAAAAGGGCATTTATCTTGTAAACTGGCGATTAGATTTATAAAATATAAGCGAATCCTTGTGTTATTTTCAATAAAACTGTATTTAAGAGCCATGGTGTCTTGTTGTTTAAGTAATTGTAATGTGACTAAAGCCAACAATCCAAATAATTACACGTTTCACAGGTAAACACAAAATTTTCCAGCAATTATTAAATAACAGATATTTGTTTATGTCTTGTGTTTATGAAATAAGTAAAAAGTTCTAATCATAGTACATTGACTACCCTTGCATTGTGCAGTAATATTTTCTACTCACAATGAAGAACTATTCTTAAATAACGTAAAATAGAATAAAAGTCTTTTTACGATAGGGCTTGACCACCTGATGACGCCACGATTGTCGATATATCGATAAACCATGTCAAAATGAAGTATAATGTTATACGTTCCCGCCTGTTTTTCGGAATGATTATTTTAGATTAAATTAGACAAATTTTTATTTGGATTTCATAAAATCATAACATAGAATAAAACAAATTCTGTCCTTGCCTCTCCCTAAGCATAGATCTTTAAAATTACGCAACGGATTTTGATGCGGTTTTCACCAATGCATAGAGTGGTTCTGAGGAAGGTATATAATTTGTCAAGCAGGCGAAGCCGCGGGCGTCTGCTGTTAAACAAATTTGTGTAAAGGTAATGATTCTTAAACATAAAATAACTGTTACTGGCAAATACGATAAAGACCATATTAAGTTTATTGATAAAATATGAATCAAGGAAATTACGATACTCTACAGTGTAGAGTCTACACTGTAGAGTAAATAGTGATGACATATTTTAATATTTTTAAGGTTTCCTCGCAATTCCCAAATGCATGATAAATGGACACAAATTTTTGGTTTAAGAATCCGTTTTCGAGACATTCAACTTTAAAGCCCATATTTTCGTTAAAACAAAGCTTCCTTAAGCAAAGTTTAATCTAAAAGCTAAACGGCAGGCTCAAAAAATCTTAAAAAATCATGATTCTATGTAATTAAACTTTCAAGAAAAACTATAACAGATCAGATAACTTTGTTAGTTCAGGAGTTATAGGCTAATAACGTGACTACGGAACCCTATTCTTTGCGTGACCCACGCACTTGGTCGTTTTTTTTAACTAATGCCAGTGCGAGGTAAGCGTAAACTACCTATAACGGAACTCTGAAATGTCTTTGTGTATCTTTCTACTAATCTATGCGCTAAACAGTCTCTGGACAAATAATCAATCAATACATATAATAAAATTGTAAGAAACTGTTGTGGCTTTATGAACGCAATAGTACCCAAAATAATGGTTTTTAGAATTTTTGTCTGTTTACTAAATACTTCTCTAAACTTTCGCGTTTTGTACACATTATAAACTTAAGACTAACGTGTAAAGTCTTAAGTTTATAATTTTGTCTGTATGTCTGTGTGTCTGATTGTCTGTTTGTCTGAATGTTTGAACACGGTAATCTCAGAAACGACTCAACCGATTTGAATGCGGTTTTTAGTAATGCGTTGTGGTTTATTCAACTTAACATTTAAGGTATGTTTTATTTCAATCGGTTCATAAATAAAAAAGTTATGTCGATCTAAAGTACCACGCAGGCGGAGCTGCAGGCAACAGCTAGTTAAAAATATTTTTTTCTTAAATCAAGCTTTTATGATCAAAATATTGCATTGTCGTGCGACTTACATACGCGGGCAAGGATTCAGTTGCATCGGAAACCGGGAAGTGTGTTAAATTTAACTTGCAAGATTTGATTAGGTACACGCGGACATTGGGACAGGTGAAAGTAAAGTAATGGTAAGTAAGATGTTAAAACTTTTCAAAATATAATAGCATTATTTTCGCAAAAACAAAAGACAATAAAACGTCGACAATTGTTTCACCTCTAAACGAGGCATTCTCAAGACTGTCTCAAATAGAACAGCAAAATATGAAGCCAGAACATATTTTGCTTGTATGAATGTGTAAATATCGCATCAAAAAAAACCATCATCATCATTCACCGAGCCTTTTCCCAACTCAGTTGGGATCGGCTTTCCAGTCTAACTGCGATTCGGCTGAACTTCGATATTTTCCGTGAAGCGACTGCCATCTGACCTTCACAACCCATGGGCGATATCGAAGTTCTGCAGTTAGACCGGTCGGATTTTTGATTTAGGGCTCCAACTACCCCTAACGACTGCCATAGATGTTAGTATGACAACCGGGACCGACGGCTTAACGTGCTCTCCGAGGCACGGCGGGGTCTCAATGTATAAAGAAATGGTCACCCATCCTAAGACCGGCCTGAGTCGATGTTGCTTAACCTTTGCAATGTGTTAACATTGTCGGTTACCACTAGACCACGAGCCCCTCCGAGCATAAAAAAAAACCATATACCTCATCAAAAAAAAAAAAATGTCAAACTACCGTCCAACGCTCAACTTGTGTCTCTGGATGTTAAGAGCCTGTTCACAAACGTACCCTTCACTGAAGTTTTGGAAATTATAAAAAATAAATTAATAATTAAAAGAATTCATTGTAATAAAATAGAAGAAATTTTAAAACTAACAAAACTGTGTATGACACAAAATTACTTTCAATTTAACAATAGTTATTTCCTACAAAAAGATGGTTTGTCTATATGGGCTCGCCACTAAGTCCTTTAATGGCAGATATATTTATGGATTCTTTCGAGACAAATCACATAGTAGGGAATATGCATATATTATATTATTTTAGATACGTGGATGATATCATCATCTGCTGGACAGGTAAAAGACGTCAACTTGGTGTTCTGGTTTCGAACCTGAGTACATCCTAGGATTGATTACTCATTAGAAGTGGAAACAGAGTCTACCCTTAATTTTCTAGGCCTATCAATCTCTACGAGGGGTGGGGTTCACGAGTTCGGTATTTACAGGAAACCAACTTGTAGAGATACAGTTATTCCTTACTCTTCCAACCACCCATGGCAACACAAGATGGCTGCTTTCCATAGCCTATTGAGTAGGTTGTTAGCAGTGCCGTTGAATCAACAGGCATATGACAAGGAACTAAATATAATTTGTCATATAGCGCATTATAATGGCTATAACGTAGGTATGGTGTACTCAATGTTAAATAAGAAACGTAGAAATATTAGCTTTCGTTTATTGCATCCATCTCAGGAGCCACCTAGGAAGTACACTGCATGTTTGCCGTTCGTGGGTTCCGTTTCGCTGAGTGTGGCTAAGATCATGAGGGAAAACAATATATTTACAGCTTTTAGAACCCAGAACACCTTGAGGGAGTTGTGTAATGGCAAAGATTTAGTTTCTGTTTCACACAAGTCAGGAGTTTATCTGTTGAGCTGCGATGGTTGTGATATGCAGTATGTAGGGCAGACTGGCAGGTCCTTTGAAGTCAGATACAGAGAGCATTTATCGGTCTTCCGCAACGGTTGTCCTGAAGGATCCCACTTCGCGAAGCATCTCCTTGATACGGGTCATTCCTTGAACAATAATAACACCTTTAAAGTTTTACGTTTATGTGAGAAAGGGTTCAAGCTATGTGTCTGGGAGAGGTTAGAAATAGTTAGGAAGGATGAGGACACCTTACTCAACGAACAGACTGATTTTCATACATCTCCTTTGCTTAATTTGTTTGTGAACGGACAGACATAGTAGTTGTTTGTTGGTTTGTGTGTGTCACTCTGTTTTTCTATGTAATAAAGAGTAGTGTTTTTATCTTTTTGAATACCTATTTTGAATTTTGTTAGCACAACTTAATGTTTCTATCCACGCCACGTTAGTTATTGTGACAAATCCTACATCGCGCTACGCGATATTTACACATTCATACTTAAAAGCAAATATGTTCTGGCTTCATATTTTGCTGTTCTCTCTGAGACAGTCTTGAGAATGCCTCGTTTAGAGGTGAAACAATTGTCGACGTTTTAATGTCTTTTGTTTTTGCGAAAATAATGCTATTATATTTTGAAAAGTTTTACCATCTTACTTACCATTACTTTGTCCACCATCGAGGAATAATCACCGAAAAACCAGATGATTAAATGGTTGCCATGGAAACACGTGCGTCAACAATGAAAATAGTTATTTTTTCATTCGACTAATAAATTTAAGTGTTTGATTCTGATTCTGATATGTAATAAAAACATTTGCTCCGCTCAACATTTACAATTAGCAGCATACATTGCATACCTAGTTTAGGCACACTTATGTAGGAATAAAACGCCACTTTTTGAATAAAAGTGATGAAAATAACCTTTTTTGTTGCAGTTGGCTTCCCAGGGCTGTGATATTATACTAGTCAGTCGCTCCATGGACAAATTGAAAGCTACAGCTCAACTAATAGGTGAGTGCTGATGTAAAGTATTCAACGCTTTAGTAGTTTTTCCCGACCCAAAACGAAGAAAGAATATTAGATAGAAATGGGACCAAATGATTGTCGGAATGGTGGGTCCTATAAATGGTACTCATACCATTTATAGGACGACTTACTCATACCATTTATAGGGAGATTTTTTTACCATAACGCAAATGAAACGCAAGTTTAAAAGTTTGAGGTCTCCCTTCCTAAGCGATGAGGGATCAGAGTCATAATAAGATGTCAGATTGTTTATTATTATAATAATCTACTTTCTCACATAGCTTATTAATACTGGAGACGTATACTTGACCATATGAAATTCTCCATTGTTCTAGAAAATGAATACAAAGTGTCAACTAAAATTATCCAGGCGGACTTCGGTGAGGATGAAGAAATTTATGTCAAGATCGAGAAAGAAATTCAAGGTCTTGAAATTGGTACTTTAGTCAACAACGTGGGCGTCTCGTATGCTTATCCAGAGTACTTCCTGGATTTGCCTGATTGGTGAGTTCTTAATATTACAGAGCACAGAGACGAGATTACGCTGATTGGTGGTTTTGTAGTTGTTCTACCTAAAGTTTAGGCGTTTCGTTTTTTTTAAATTCCGCGGCCCACGGCCCCTCCGCTCCAAGGTCCATTGACGAGCGCCTCTGGTTAGCTCTAGGAAGAATTTCCAGTGGCGCCCGGCGGACCACCTGTGTGCCTGGATGACCTCTGTATGAGTTTGGGTTGGGTTTTATTCTGCGTCGGTGAGTGAATCTGGTTGCCCTTTGTAGCCTTCAAGGTTCGGGTCCTGTCGATAACATTTCAGTTTTTATTATCTATAATTTCTATGTCATTAGTTTTCATTTAATTTACTTCATGGGAACGAATTTAGATTGCAAACCGTTGAATATATTTAAATTTTAGCACATAATTTCATGAATTCAGCATCCATTGAGCCATTTCACAAACCAGTTGGAATCAGCTTTAGCGGCTGAACTTCGATATTACCCGTGAAGCGAAGTTCTGTAGTTAGTTCCCGTGGAAATTGGGAATGTAAAACAAACTAAATTAGGACAAATTTGTAGGTGGAATGCTCAGTTTACCCGTTTATAGAGCATACAATAGTTATTATGTAGAACGAAAATTTTGCAGCACCTGTCTTTGTGAACGACCTCATTAAAGTACCTATGTATTGTGTCCATGTATCTTAATTATGGCGATAAGAAAAGACTGTTGAGGTTTTTGCCAGGGTTTCTCACTGGTATTACTCATCATTATCACAGCCCATTTCACGGCCATTGCTAATCATAGGCTTCCACCAAAAAGGGGGAATTTAGTCTACATTATACCACGCTGGCTGGACGGGTTGGTATAGGGTATTGTGTCGAGTTTTCCCTCACTCTAACTGACTTTACATATTCCTTTGCGGATCTGGCTGTAAAAGTAAATACAGAAGTATAGTTGATGATCTTTATTGAGAGACAGACGGTTTTGGAGAACACACCATGACTTAGTGGTAATACTTGTAATTTTCTGCTTTTATTTAACTATAATTACAGGAAGTAATTGTTGACAATTAGCAAATGTTGCTGGACCGTATTATTGTGTAAAATTATAACTTCCGCAGCGAGGTAATTGTCTTTATAATTATAATTATCTTATACCATACAATTCCGCATTAAGGTAGAACAATTAATATTATTCTTAACATATTTTAAATACGAGTAAATGAAGATTATTAGAGTACTCTGGTTCTCTTTCTCTCTCTAAGTGTGTGTGTGTACCTACATGCTAATATGTGAAACTACTTAAGGTATTTATTTATTTATTTATTTATTTAAATCTTTATGCACAACGGTGTACAATGGCGGACTTAATGCCATTAGGCATTTTCTTCCAGTCGACCTTGAGGTGATGCAGAAATAACATTCCGGTAGGTGCTCAAAGTTGTGAAATTGTAATCGACAATGGTACTAAAACAATTAAGGAACAATTAAAATATTAAAACAATATGGGTACATGATTATATAAATATATACAATAAAGAATAGATACCTACATACTGCATAAATACTGTAAATATATATATACATATACATACATTATATATATCTATTATAAGTTAATAATATTTCCATAAATACGAATTTAGATAAGTCGGTGTTGCCTATGTGTTTAAGTAAATCTGGCGGACTTTTCTCTTAAACGTGAGACGGATATTGCATGTTCTGATCTCGGGAGGAAGTGCATTCCAAAGAAGAATAGCCTGAATGAAAAAAGAGGAATGAACAACAGCAGAATTGTGATTAGGACAGAGAAGGAGACGATTGTTGGAAGAACGCAAGTTTTTACAGTGGGTATCACACAGTAGTTGGAAGTGAGGTGTTAAATAGGTGGGAGCATTGGGAGAGTGAAGAAGAGAAAAAAGAGTTGTTACAGCATGTAGACTGTGCCGTTGACGTATTGTCAACCAGCCCAGTTCTGTACGATATGTCGAGACATGATCGTACTTACGAAGAGAAAAGACGAAGCGAATGCAATAGTTGAGAAGGCGGTCAAGTTTGTTGAGCAGATCTGCATTCAGGCCGATATAGCATACATCACCATAGTCAATAATAGGGAAGACTAAAGTCTGCACAAGCGCTACCTTGGTTTTAGACGGAAGAAAGTTTTTGAGGCGATAAAGCGCTCGTAGCGTTCCAGTCACCTTCTGGGATACGTTAGCGACTTGAGCTTTCCAGCTCAGAATAGATTCAAACTGTAAGCCTAAGCTTTTGACACTCTGGGTAACAGGTATACATTTGGCATTGTACTGAAGCTGTGGCAAATCCACATTATCCAGTCTACCCAACATCCGACTCGAGCCTATCAAGATAGCCTGACATTTATCTGGATTCACTTGCAACCCAAATCGGTCGCACCAG
This sequence comes from Nudaria mundana, assembly GCA_963556515.1. NCBI lineage: Eukaryota > Metazoa > Arthropoda > Insecta > Lepidoptera > Erebidae > Nudaria > Nudaria mundana. Next base: position 15,044,706 of record OY748307.1, on the reverse strand, counting down.
CTACCTATTGCGCTCAAGTCGGCATTTATTCTATGCATGGCTGCCGGGAGATCGTCCACACTAGCTTGACTGTAAATTTGCAAGTCGTCTGCATACAGGTGATACGCACATTGAAGATCTGTAGTGATGGCATTAATGAAGGTAGAGAACAAAATAGGAGATAGTATACCGCCTTGAGGTACACCAGAGTTAAGATTACACCACGCTGAGGACATCTCATCAGTGCGGACTGACTGCTGGCGACCCCGAAGATAAGAAGAAAACCATTCCAATACGTCCGACGAGAACCCAATGCACTTAAGGATAGCTAGCAGTACGTCATGATCGACACAGTTGAAAGCATTGGAGAAATCCACCAAAACCAATACAGTAATTTCACCCGCCTCCATAGCCTCCCTCATGTCGCTAGATACTTTCAGGAGAGCTGTAGTTGTACTATGGCCGGGCCTGAAGCCAGATTGTAAGGGACTTAAGATTTTATTAGTCCGTATAAATTTTGACAACTGTGCGTGTACACAGGCCTCAAGGACTTTAGACAGAAAGGGAAGAATGGAAATAGGGCGGAAGTGGCTGGGTAGCGAAGGATTGGACATTTTGGGAAGAGGACGGACGTAGGCTTTTCGCCAAAGGGAAGGGAATTGACCGGATTCAAGAGAAAAATTGATGATGTGGGATATAGGAGAAAGTAGGTGATCTAGAACAGTCGTGATCATACGGCGACTAATGTTGTCGCAGCCTACAGCCTTGGAGGTATCTTGCAATTCTAGCAGAAACCCTAAGTTTGGGGCAACAAAAAGTCAGTTAAGTTTCTTCAAAAGTAGATGCCAGTGGTAGCCGAAGTTCTCGCCAATACCAACATAGCTTTTGTCAGTTTTTATTAAAACTGATATTTGATATTTCAACACTTCCTTTTTTACGTCCGTTGGGCGTCTGTGGTACGCACGCAGAAGGTATTTCCAGTGGCGCCCGGATCAACACGTAATACGTAAATATGCATCCCATTCCTACTATGTATAAAAAATTGTTATTTAATGCAATAAAGTTAAAATCGACATTTTGTTAGTTATGACAGTCGCCGTACGAGGTGTCGATATTATGTTCAATCTTCGATCAAATAAGTCTTTGCAAAATTAACCCAACACACATAGTGCAGTGGATCAATTTCGGATGGCTTAGTGATAATGATGACTTAGTTTTTGAATAAATACAAACGTTCCTATTATTTACGTTATGTACTATTAGTATACTACTTATCTAATATATATGAAAATTTCAATCACTGTAGATTCATTCACGTTGTTACTGTCCACCCACAATCTTTATTTTCATGTATACTCAGTAAAGGATCCTATACAAAGAAAGTACAGAAGGTTTGCAATTGCAATTTCACTGAATTGAAAGTCAGATAAGAGTGGAAGAGTCGGAAACCAATTTCATTATATTCAAGATGCGAAACTGTTACCACTGCGGCAAATACGACATGTTCCACGTCGCATTCTGAATTTAAAAGTATAAAAAAATAATCTTATAATCTATTTGAATTTCGAATGCAGTATTTTTTCATTTGTCGTACTTAGAATAGGATAGGTATCTATTCAGCCAATACGATAAGTTGTTTAGGATTTAGCCAGTATTAGATTGGACAGAACTAGCGTCTGTTTCCTGTTAAGGGGAAAGCTCTGACACACTGAGCTACTAACACCATAGCCGAAACTATCAAAATTAGATCTGACTCTGCTTAGAGTTCAGCCGGAACTTCCCCACATACGATACCTTAATCGATCCAAATGGAGTGAATGCATCCCAAAATGACAGACAAGCCATTTCGATGAACGCCCAAAAATGACAGACAAATCTCTAATTTTGAGGGACACTCGCCGCCCAAATAGAACTTTCCGAATGTCTTGAGATCCATGCCTCCGGTCCAATCGATGTCTTTCGCGGCTAAGCGTCCATGGAGTTGTAAACGTCACTACTAGTCATTATTACAAGACAATAGATGCATGCGTTATCATTTTATGAAGAAGTGATTGAGGTTAATAATTTCGTAATAATTAAAGATTCACCAATTTCACGTATATTCCATTCGAAATCTCACATTGCTATAGTAAATCTAACCGTCACACCTCAAATCGTACTGCCAGCGCAATTCCAAAGAAATCAGTTTCAATAACTTCACAAATATTTTCTTAACCCTAGCTATTATATCACACACCTGCTATATCGGTTTCACACACCACGCCACCGTCGTTTAAATTCCCAAACGTTTGGATTCCCACGATATTACCTCGAGTACTAACAGTACCTATTGATACCTTTCTTTGATATTATATGCTTCAATTTTTACTTGAATTTTCTGAGTAAGTTTTTTGGCAATGATTTGGTAGGATTTTATCTTTTTATGGTTTCCTTAGTTCAAGTCTCGAATCCCTTATAGTTTCGTCATGTCCGTCCGTGTGTCTGTCTGTCCTCGGCTTTTCTTCCAAACCGAAATATGAAACTTTACATAAATATATAATGTGTTTATAATTCCGACAAAGTACTACAGTAAAATAATTAAACATGTTTATTTTTGGGGTACCTCCCCCACATGTAAAGAGGGGTTGATTTTTTTTCTAGCGTCTACCCCATGCGTGTGGGGTATCATTAGATAGGTCTTGCAAAAACATTATGAGGTTACTAAGACAATTTTTTGATTTAAGAATTGGTTTGCGAGATATTTAATTTTAAAACGATTTTTTTTGTTAAAAGCCCTCTAAAAGCTAAACGGTTGGTTCGAAAAATCTAGAAAAAATCGTGATGATATTTAATGTAATGAACTTATTTTTCTAATTTTATTTACTTATAGCGAATTACATAGTTTTGTTAGAACAATGGGGTAAGATGTTGAATTTTTATATAATTGCACTAATTTCGCTAAATAGAAGACATTATAAACGTCGACATTAGTTTCACCTACTCACGAGGCATTCTCAAGACTGTATAAGATGTTGAATGTCTCAAAAAGAACAGCTGTTCTCTTTGAGACATTCAACGTCTTACCCCTTTGTTTTATCATGGATTTTCGCCAGGTAACGCCTGATTCCATTCAATATAGTTTTGTTAGTTCAGGAGTTATAGAGTTATGTGTAACTCGACACGCACTTGTCCGGTTTTTTCTATCTACATACATACATAATATAATCACGCCTATATCCCAGAGGAAGTAGACAAAAGTGCATTACACACGCTCAATCCGGTAGTTTTGCAACAAAACTACCTAAAAACCAGCCAAGTGCGAGTCGGACTCGCGCACAAAAGGTTCCGTAGCAAAACGGAAAAAAAATTACGTTTATTGTATGGGAGCCCCCTTATTTATTATATTCTGTTTTGTAGTATTTTTTGTTAAAGGCAACAGAAATACGTCATCTGTGAAAATTTCAACTTTCGAACTAAGTATTACGGTTCATGAGATACAGCCCAAGACAGGCGGACGGATGGACAGAGAAGTCTCAGCAATAGGGTTTCCGTTTTACCCTTTGGGTACGGAACCCTAAAAATGGAGTGGTTTTGGAAGTTTTCCTAATAGACGTAGAGCACAAAAGCTTTAAAATTTGACCGTTACTATTTGCACAGTTGTTGATTATACGATTGAAATAAAAGACCTTGTTATATCGGAATCAAACCCGAGACTCCGGCGTAGAAAGCGGATGCACTACCGACCACGCCGCCGAAGCAGTCATTCAGTCAGTCAGTACATGGGGCACACTAAAAGTTTTGCACTTCTAGCTAATCGGAACTATTTGAAGTTCGAATGTTATATTTTTTTAAACGTTGCAACCTTCTTAGTAATAAAAAAAAACAATTGGCGGGAAATCATTTGTCAATTGTTTTTATCACACATCAAAGTTCTACGTATGCAACGAAAATGGAATTAAGTCGAAAAGATTTTAGAGCGATGACTTTTTATGATTTTAAAAGTTCTCTATCCGCAAGACTGTGCCGCTCGTCTTCAAAATGCTTTTGGGAGAGAAGCACCTTGTTTAAGCACCGTGAGGCGATGATTTGCTGAATTTGAGAGAGGTCGAGTTTCATTACATGACGAATTTCGAGAAGGGCGGCCATCAACTGCCGTCAACGAAAATAATGTGGCTACTGTTAAGCGGTTAATTGAAGAAAACCCGCGGATAACCTATGAGACAATTCGAGGACAATTGGGGATTGGTATGAGTCAAATCCAGAAAATTTTACACGAAGAATTGAAAGTTCGGAAACTTTGTTGTCGTTGGATCCCTCATGAACTGACAGCGGAGCAGAAGCGGGCTCGTGTAGAATGGTGCTCACAGATGCTACTGAAGTACGACCACGGATATTCTAATGCGGTTATCGCGATTTTTTTCTCAGCTACGGGTCCCATCTGTACTATTCCACTTGAAGATCAAAATAGTGTTAATGCCGAGTGGTATTCTACCATTTGTTTACCCAGGGTGTTAGAAAAAGTTCGCGAAAGACGACCCAAAAGCCGCGTTCTCCTACATCATGACAACGCTTCTTCACACACGGCCAACAAAACAAAGTCATTGTTAGCTTCCGAAAAAGTACAACTCGTCACCCATCCTGCGCATAGCCCCGACCTAGCACCCTGTGATTTCTGTATTTTCCCCAAAATCAAAGATTTGATGAGTGGTTTCACTTTTACCAACTCCGAAGAGGCAGTGATAGCGTTCAATGAGCACAATAGAAAACATGCCTTCAGATCTGTAGTCCTCCTGTTTTAAAAAATGGTTCGATCGCATGAAAAAATGATTAAAATGTAAAGGAGAGTATTTTGAAAAGCAATAAACATAATATTTAGGTTTTAACATGTTGTTTTTTTAAGTTACGCAAACTTATAGTGTGGCCTACGTATTAGCCGGAACATCAAATAAATTTATACGTAGAAAATTACAAAATTACAAAAATTGTTGAGTTCATCACGTTTATATAATGCTGAAATGTATCCTACCATCATTCACTGATGATTAGCAAAAATATCGCGTAATGTCAGGAAATTGAGCAATTTACTTACCCCAACACGCACTATACCAGTTTTTATTTCTATAATCACTAGAGATGTGACCTCGTTCGTAGAATTTATACACATAATAGTCGCCCTCCATTATACCTAATGGTTACAGCTCAATCGTCTCGGATGACTTAGCCTTGTGTGTTGAATGGAATAATTAATATGTAGGTACAGTGTGAATAGATGCACAATAGATGTCACAAATTGTTCTATGGTCTAGATATGTCATAAATAAATTATTATTTCATTATGAATCAATATTCAGACAACATACAGATACAATTCACGTCTTTATCCCCGATAAGGGTAGACAGACTAAGATACTCCCTTTGAAGGTTAAGGTCGAATATTTAATATAGAAAACGGACGGTATGTCGTTGCTACCGTGGAAGATGAGAAGGCCTTTGGTGTGGGACGCTACATGCGTTGACACCTTAGCACCTTCACACCTTTCAAGCACATCTAACCTCAAACGGCGTAAATATGCTAACCTAGCAGGTGATTACATATTATTATTTAAGCCGTTTGGGGTTTACAAAAAACAAGTATTTATATCAGTTTATCTAGTACTCACAAGCTGTGCTTAGTTTGAGACTAGATGGCGTTGTGTGATCCAATTATAAAAGACCTTTGACATGTGGAATAGAAACAGGTGGAATTAATGTTTTCCGGCTTTTAATTACACTCACACCGAGACACAAATCTCAACACTCCCACAATTTGCTAGCCACGTTTTGGTCCCAGCTAATATGGGACGAGCCAGCTATTGTCGTTTCCGGCCTATATTCATACACACATGTCACGCCTATATCCCGAAGGCAGAGGTGACAAACCCACAATTTTCAAGTATTTTTAGTCCCACATAACAGGGAGCAAGCTGATTACCGTCACCGGGCACATTTATAATAGGTTATGTCCAAAATGGCCGAATTAATTTAATAAAAGTAGCAGCTATAAGGTAAACGTCCCAATAACCGTTAATTTTTGAACTTCGCTGACTTCAGTTGCCTGTTTTAATAATTTACAATGAATTCACGAAATCAAGATTAATATGACTGGATAGGTAATGTATTCTAGTTTCTTGTCATTTGTTTTATTTTTGGTTAATATACAGATTAATACTTGATAATTCTCAATAATCAGAAAAGGAGGTCATTGTACCAGTATCTGTTAGAAATGTACCAGTAACCGTTAAGTTGTCCCAAAATCCGTTATTTTTAATTACGAATTTGAAATCTATTTCGGGGCAATAAGGTTCACATAAATATTACATTACATTTCTGTGTTTACAACTTTTTTTAATTTAAAATCCATTTTTAACCATTTTGACATATTAGATACAGATAATATTTTTGGTAACAAAGCTGTTTTAGGTACCTACGCAAATTCAGATAAGGCACTTTGTACACAATGTTATATGTATTTATTTTCTTAATCTGTGGGGTACAATTCATACACCTAAATAAAGATTGCTGTCCGATTGTCTCGCTAAACTTTGACAGGCGCGGATTCACTGTTGTGGGCATGCCTACAACCTTAATTGGCCAGTAACGTCAAGCTCTTGACTGGGATATCAAGACACTGAAAAAAATTGGCCCCGATGATGATGTTACTAAAGTGTTAGTAACCGGAACATCGGGGCATTTGCTAACATACGTTATAAAAACACCGACGGATATTCAAATGAAAAATAGAATTTGAGAAAAAATTTACCATACCAAAGGTGGCTTAAAGAATATTATATGAGATGTCATTGAAGCATGTGACCAAGATTTTGTACCTACCTATCTACGGGAAACTTCCAGTCAAAGTCCCACTAGTGTTGGCCCCATGGGGTATATCACACAAAAATAGGAATTCTGATGATTACAGTCATACCTCGTATTTTCATAAGTTTTGAGACTAACTCGCACCTATTTTATCATTTTTTCAATTTTGAATTTGGGATGTTATAAACTTCAAATTATGATTTTAAAAGTTGATAAAATCATATGATTATGACACTGGTACATACTATAAATTTTGTACGAGATTTTCTGCAGTTTCTAAGTAACTTAATAAATTATTACAACAGAGTCGAATAAAATTCTACTTGCAATAAACCTTTTGGTACAATTTGTTTGAAGAGTTTTTTTAATCAAACCACTTGGTCACTTAGAAAACAAGATCGCCTCAAAATAGATGCATTAGAAATGTGGTACTGGAGATGCATGCTAAGAATACCCTGGACCGCGTTCCGCACCAATAAGTCTATCCTCAATGAGCTTCGGATAAAAAATAGACTATCGTCGACTGTGCAGCTGCGAGTATTAAAGTTTTTTGGATACATCACTAGAATCGGGAGCTCAATGGAGAGGTTGGTCGTGCAAAGGCGCGTGGTGCAACCTGTTGGTCGTGCAACCGAGGTGGATTGTGCTCGCAGTGCAAGTCAAAGACAGAAGTGGTGGCACATTGCTCGACGTGCAGCCGCCCTGACCGATGGAAGTGACGGGGCATCCTAGTCCATCGGCAGCCACGACCACTCTGATTCTTAAATAGATTCTTGAAATAAATAATGGTATTCAGTGTTTATACTTGGTGGAACTAGTAATACATAGTTCTAGACTGCTTCGGTGGCGTGGTCGGTAGTGTATCTGCTTTCGACGCCGGAGTCTCGGGTTCGATTCCCGGTCGGGACAAACTTTGTGTGATGACACATACGTTTGTACCGAAGTCTGGATGTTTCCTATGTATAATATGTATGTATTTACAAAAAAAAATGTATATAAGTAGTTTTATTAAAACATTACACATATTCATTACATTTTTAAATAGATTTATAAAAAAATACATTTAAAAATATAAAAAACAGTAACCCACCGGTATCGAGTACAGGGACCAAGCTACCGGTGGTTAGGGCTCCAGAGATAGGAACTTCCGCACAATACGGGCCGTGTTCAACAGAACCGCCTTCTGCATTAAGCCCTTGACCCAGCTGCCTAACGCGAGCCTCTGTAGATGGAGGTCGAGACTCTTGGCTATTAGGCCATGTGTAGATACGACTATCGGAACAATAATCGCCGAATCCACATCCCACATGTCGACAATTTCGTGAGCAAGGTCCAAATATTTAATTTGTTTATCTTTTTCTGCTTTCACGAGATTCTCGTCATGTGGCACAGTGATATCGACAATTACTGCAAGGCGCTTTAATCGATCCATCATCACTATATCAGGTCTGTTAGCTATAACCGTCCTATCAGTGATAATAGATCGATCCCAATACAATGTGACATGACCGTTTTCAAGAACTGGGTCGGGCACATACTTGTAATAAGGTACCTCCACGTCGACAAGGTTATACTTTAGAGCAAGTTGCTGGTGGATAATCCTGGCTACTTGCTTGTGTCTGTGCAAATACTCACCATTCGCAAGACGAGAAAAACCAGAGATAATATGCCTTAAAGATTCTCCGGGACGATGACATGCCCGACAGATGTCAATCGTACCATCTTTTATAATATATCTCCGATAGTTGTTCGTCATCACGACTTCGTCAGTAATTGCACAGATGAAACCCTCAGTTTCTCCGAAGAGATCACCAAATCGTAACCAGGATACCGATGCTGTTGAGCCAACATCGGGCCCATTTAGAGCCCGATAAAATCGACCATGCAGTTCCTTGCTCTTCCATATTTCCTTCCGATCTGATACACTTAATATTACAGGTTTGCGCCAGTTCTCTCAACATCTCGATGCACATCCACGTCCACCTGCAGGAAATACTCTCTAAGGTTGCATATCTCACGGTTATGGAGAGACTTGGCATTTAAAAATCCACGACCCCACATTTCCGTGGTATATACAACCTCATTACTGACGAACGTGGGTGGTGCATTCGATATGAAGTCAATAGACAACGCACCTTCCTATCCAGAGCTTCTAATTCCGTCTGAGTCCATCTAAGTATGCCAAAAGAGTATACTAAGACTGGCATGGCCCAGCCGTTGACAGCACGCACCTTGTTACCGCCTGACAAAAGACTTATTATTATAGTATCAGTTTAAGTAATATATAATAATAATATCTAGTGAATAGTGTAGAACTCCTTTGATAATGCTGTAAGGCGGAGTTTTAAGAATAAAAACAATGAAAGTAGAATATTGTGTACATGTAAGTTTACTGCCATGTGTATTCTTCAAAATAGCCTAAACGCATGAGTTTAGATAAAGTAGTGTATGAAACTGCACATAACTGGATATTAGAACAATCGTAGGACTACTCGTGTTCTAATACCCATGTTTATGTGACAGATTCATAAACTACTTTTTCAAAATTAATTTATTATGTCTTTCTTCGTAACTTACGCCGCGAACGTTATCCGATGATGCTTATGTATGAGACACGTTGCGAAAATGATACTCTTTGCCGATAAACAAATTTTTACGGTCGAAGAAAAGTTTAATAACTAGCAAAATAATAAAGTTTATGCCAAAGGCAGCAAATTTTCCAGCCAGACTAAGCACCCGCTGACGCGGCGACGCCACCGTTGTTACGATAAAATTTGCCAGGCTGCATCTCAATGGAAGAATGGCATCGTCTGACCTTGATCTCAATTCACTGGACTATTCTTTGTGGATTGAATTAGAGGTCAGGGCCTCTCAAAAGTCCCACTCAAACTCAGATTATTTATAGCAGATGGGTCCTCACCATAGCAGCGAAGGATATGTCGCTGGAGAAGATTCGTGCCGCGATCGATGACTGGCTAGGACGTCTAAAAACTTGTATTAAAATAAGGGGTGAGCGATTTTAATGTGAATGGCTTGTGGTTGTTGGTTAATGTATAATTATCGTAACCCGTAAATTTTATAAATATAACTTGATTCTTTAATTTTTTATGTAAAACTAATTCCGCCTCAAAACTTATGAATACACGAGGTAATTTGAAATGGTTAAAAACTACGTAAATTAGAAATGTCATGTATACTATATTCACAATCCTAACAGGAATTTCTAACTACGATTGTCAGAATGCGTATGTATTAGTAATACATAATAATTCAAAAATTAATAAATATATGAGAATTAATAAATAAAAATTCAGAATCAATAATTGTCTGAAATATCATTTAAAAATACAGAAGTACTGCACGATCTCCCTAGAGGCTACATGTCTATAAGCCGGAATACCTCCATGGGGAAGCGAGGACCCTTGCGATCAATTTTTCAATGACACAAGGGTTGGAGCGTGACCGGGAGAAGTCGAGGCTCAGCGTTTCATGGCGAAGTTGATACCGATCATCGCCGCTCATGGAGACATGGAAGGTACGAGTTGAGCAACCAATATGGGAAATCGCTAGCATCGCGGCGGTGAGACCGGTCACGAAGGAGTGTCACAGTGACACGGTGATCTCATATATCGCGCGTTGCATATAAAAACCGGGCTTCGGTAACTTCAGGTGCTTCAGTAAATTTCTGTGCTGCATCCATAGTGAGGTCACGCCCCAGTGTCAACATTGCGAGTGCTCAGCGTGGGCGAGTCAACGCCGGAATCTCGTTGTTGGCTTGGGCGTAGATAGTGAGTCATGGTCTCCAGCAGGAGGAAGTGGAACGTGACCGTATTAAGTTTGGCAGATTATGCTCGCGACTGAGATGGCCGAGATGATAAGGGAGCGTACCCTCCACCGATTACCGGTGTGTATGGCAAGGGTACTGCAGGACTTCCAACTGCCATGATTGGGGCCTGAACACGGTGGGTTGGTGACCCCAAATCCACAGAACGCAATCCTTCGAGGGTTTAGTGGGGTATCAAATGAATAGGTTTTCAAGAAGATTTCAAAATATATAAGTTCAACTTCTATTTCAATGTAATTTGATGTGAGAAATTTTACTTATAACAAAAGTAACAGATATATAAGTTGGCGTAACTCATTTTGTAAGGTTTGAACTGGTATTTAGGTCCCACCTGCTTATAACTAAATATCTGGTTAAGTGCAGTCGGGATGTTTTGTTACATTTTTAAATATTTTTTGTTATTACTACTTTAGGTCCTAACCTCCAGAAATGAAAGAAATTACTATCAATGAAAAATGAGACTTAAGTCAAGGCACTAAGGATACATTAACGGGTTCTGGTGCTAAACTAATGTGTGTATATCCGGTATTTTTTAACGGGAATTGGGACACGTAGGGGTTTGTGAGTACCAATAGATGTAAAATGCATTATTTACTTTACGGCTAAATTCGCTGAATATTTCAGGTTAGATTGATAGTTGTCCTATTCCAGTTTTAATAAAAAAGAGTTCCTTTACCAAAAATCAAACAGTTATGCTACGGGGAGCAATCTCCTACGGCGTGGCAGCTCCGTAGTTCAGCATCTAAACCTCGCAATTTTTAAAATACGTAGCTTTGCTTTCAAATGCTACCGTCCCCCTAGGTCTTGTGAGCCAGTGTTGCCGCTATTATGATTTAAAATGTTACTAAAAATATGTTGCTATACACAAAATACAATTTATTTTTAGTAGAAATCTGTAAAAATAGAAAAAGTGTCTAGTTACCGGTTACTGGAACGTTAATGGGAATAGTAGCGTTTACCTTAATGTAATTTTGAAAAAGTCTTGGGTTAGTTTAAAGTCCTGGCCGTCTCGGACTAGATTAAAGTCCTGGGCGTCTTGGACGAGTTATTGTAAGGCTTTGAATGTAGGTAAGGTCACTCTTTTCCAATCATCAGTAACCACATTCATAGTATAAAAGACACAACGTATCCAACAAGATACTGCAACTAATACACCACGCGTGAAGTTAGCCTCTTCAAAACTGTCTAAACTTTGACCACGTACTTGAACATTTGACTCTGCTCAACTAAATGTTTGAGTAAATATTAATCAGTGAATGATTTGGAACAATACTGTCAATATTGTTACAAAATATCACATACCGATGTGGTAAACGGTATTAAATTATTGATGACATAAAACTAACAAATGATTTTTTTTAACGTATCACTACACTTATTAATGAGCTAAGAACTGTTCCGATCAATTACATAGTCAAACCCATAGTCTGATAATGTTGTATATAATTAAGGATTCAATAATATCGTCACACGTGAAATGTCCTAACTATCTTAGTTGAGTTTAATTTCGTTTATACCTCTTAAAGGCATATTTCCTGTCATGCGTGTTGCCGCTAAGTATCGACGTCTTTTGCTAAACACATGTTTATCTTAGAAGATACCATCACCTGCTTTTAGAGCGCTTTTCCTGTCAAGCTTTTTTCCACCAGCGTGTGGATCTCACCCGCAATGCGTGTCGATGTCAATTTTCAAACAATAATTAAATCAATGACGGTTTTATAATTACATTATTGAAATATCATTGAATTAAATGCATTTTATGTCACGCGGTTCGCCCGCCGATTGCTATGGTAACAGTCGTGAACTGATTTGACGTTGACATCGACACGGATGATGATGCGGGCCAGATCCGCACGCGGCGCTGAAGAATAAACGCATGACAGGAAAATGCCCTTATATGTAGATTCTTCAATTTCTTCATGTTTGTTTTCTTTGTCACCAGGGACAAAATGATTTCAACTCTGATCAAGGCCAACATTGTATCGGTTACGCGAATGACGAAACTCGTTGTTCCTGCCATGGTGAAGAGAGGTACAGGGGTTGTCATCAATATTGGATCGGCTTCTTCGGTGATTCCAAGCCCGCTACTAACTGTCTACGCGGCCTCTAAGGTATGCTAAATCGCCAAGTTAAGACCAGACTATTAGTATTATTACACACGTAAAGACAGACAAACAGACATACATCGCGCTTATATCTCCAAAGGTAATTTTGCAGGTCTCAGGTCAGGTTTGAGGTAATGTACAAAAAAAATGTATATAAGTATTTATATCAGTTTATCTAGTACTTATATCACAAGCTCTGCTTAGTTTGAGACTAGATGGAGTTGTGTGAATATTATTGTCCTAACATATTTATTTATTATTACCAGTTGCAAAATACATAGCCCTAAATTGTATAAATGAAAGTTAAAATGTAATACATTTTTGAAAAAAAAAAATTCACTTTGAATGTTTGTTATAAGGTAGTCGTCGAATCTGTTAATCCCTACACAAACTAAAACAACAATCGCCAGCAATATTTCCTACGATGTCTCACCGGAGTTACAACTTGTTTAGAGAATAAACAAGTCTTCAATACCTTACCGGTTCTTCTATATTTTATTCATAGTTCCTGAGAGATTCAAATGAAAATATATAGAATATTTATTGGTAACTTTCTATAGTGACAGAGCTGACAGCCTTATGGCGCTTATAAGTTAGTTGCGTTTTTCCTTGTAGAAGTCTTTATAGTTCTATTTTCCACGACTTTAGTTAGTAAAATTGTAGTATATAATATCTATTTTAATTGCGATTTGTCTATTGACAATACAACAAGCGGTATATCAAAGTATTATCTTAGACACGGTGTCATCTAAGGGATCAATTCATACTAGAACTGGTCGTGCATGGGTCGTGGTGCATCCAGAGCGGAGTTGTATAGACTGACACTATTACAAAACGTATGTAACATTTAAAATACATGGCACACCCCGTGATCTGGGCCCGGATTAGTATATTTGATCCCTTATTTGTTCTTGTCACTACCATCCACCGAGGCTTTTCCCAACGCAGTTGGGGTCGGCATTCCAGTCTGCAACTGTCATTCAGCTGAACTTTGATATTTTTCGTGAAGCGACTGCCATCTGACCTCCACAAACGATGGGCGAAATTGAAGTTCTGTAGTTAGACCGGTGAGATTTTTGATTTAGGGCTCCAACTACCCCTAGTGACTGCCATAGATGTTCGTATGACAACCGGGATCGATGGCTTAACGTGATCTCAGAGGCACGGAGGGGTTTCAATGTCTTAAGTAATGGTCAGCTATCCTAAGACCGGCCTGACTAGATGTTGCTTAATGAAAACAAAATGTGTAAAATTTACTATGCCCAATGTTAGACAGGTGGATACTCATATTACTATGAATAATGAATTAGTTCAAATAGTCAATACCACAGTTTTCTTGGGATAAATCTAGATAGTAAACTACAATGGGGTCCTCATATCACAGCCTTGGCAGGAAGACTTAGCTCAGCTGCCTATGCGGTTAGAAAGATAAGGTCACTGACTGACGAAAAAACGGCACGATTAGTTTATTTTAGCTACTTTCATAGCGTTATGTCATATGGTCTGCTGCTGTGAGGCTCAGCTGCCGATATTGAGACAATATTCATATTACAGAAACGAGCTATACGAGCAATCTATAGACTCGGACTCCGTGACTCGCTGAAAGAACTATTTAAAGAAATTAATATTTTAACAGTTGCTTGTCAATATGTTTACGACAACATCTTATATGTACGGAAGAACATAGATTCTTTCAAAAAAATTCCGATAACCATAATTTTAATACAAGAAATAAAAATAAACTGGCAATGACAAAAATTAGACTTCATGAAGTTGGTAATTCGTTTGTAGGCAAATGTATTAAAATTTATAATAAAATTCCTCAGGATTTGGTTGACATGCCTCTTAATAAGTTTAAAATAGTAGTTAAAAAATGTTTGATGATGAAAGACTACTATAATGTAGACGAATATCTTAATGATAAAAATGCCTGGTCACCCTAATCTTCTCGGAGGATTGTTTTTATGTTTCCTCACTGACTTTACTCAAATACTAATAACCCACTTTCACATCTTATTTCTTACCATTCATGTCCATCCAAAGGTTGCTTGTAAGATATCGCTTTTAGTGATAGGGCCGCCATTTGTACATTTTCATACGATGTTTCTCATATTTATTTTTATTGGTGTACAATAAAGTTTATTCTATTCTATTCTATTCTATTCTAAGTAACTTCTACTTTTTGTCCACAGGCGTACGTTGACAAATTTACCGAGGGGCTGGAAATGGAATACTCCAAACAGGGTATTATTGTACAAAGCGTTTTACCCGGATTCGTGTGCTCCAACATGTCCGGGATACGTCGAAGCTCCTTCTTTGCACCAACCGCTAAACAATTCGTCAAATCAGCTATAAATTTAGTTGGAACTATGAAGAAAACCACTGGCTATCTACCTCACGCTTTGTTCGTTAGCATTGTCAATATTATCAACTGCATTTCATACAGTTTCTCCGTGTGGCTGGTCACAAGGAGTATGGAGAACAGTCGGCGAAAAGTTCTTAAGAAGTATAACAAGAGTCAATAAATTTATCGCTTTTATTAACAATGCATATAAAATCACTGATATAACTATATTCAGTAGATGCTGCGATTGACTGTATTTATATGAAACCAAGCGCGCCACTTTTTGACACCGCATCGAAAGAGGAGCATTGATCTCCTTTTCACCACGCTAAGTCAGTTAGGTATTGTAGTATCTATAGTTTATAGTTTATCTGTGTATAACATGCTACGCTGTTCCTTCTAACATTTGGTCCTAGCACGTTGTTCAATTAAACAGCTATTGTAATATTGCTCAGAGACTCGCCCGGGTTTCGCATTAATTCAATTTAATTAACACAAAAAATCTATATATTAGAATAATTACGCTTCTTCGCAAATAAAGCGAAGAAGCGTAATTTAAATTGCGTATAAGTGCCGTATTTTTTTAGTGGCTCTTTTACATCGTTGTAGAAGATTGGAAAAAGAGAACTCTTTATTTTTGAAATATGTTCAAATAAAATGAGTTACTCGGGATGTTTATTTGAGATGGGAAAAAAATATTTAATTTTATTTTAGGCCCAGGGTCAAAATTAAGTACTTTGGGTGAAGGTAATTCGAAACATGCTATTGTGATTAATTAATTGCAATAAAACCAAAGATAAATTTCACATAGAAAACACCCGTCATATCCAAATATTCGTAAGTATATGTATTTGGATATAAATTGTTTCAAAGAAGCTTAGACTTCGTAGGTGCGTATGTTACGGCTAATACCCTAAGTGCGGCTGCACCTAGTTTTAGCCGGTTAGAACTAGGTGTAGCCACTTACTCTTGGTTAAACCTAGTACGAGCCGATTGTTTTCCGGGTAAAACTAGGTCTAGCCTTCATCATGCCGGCTACAACTAGGTTCGAACTGAACTATTTATATTAGGTTAATTTCTTCTTGAAACAAAATGGGTAGGTTAGGTTAGGTTAAAACTGTGACCTCCTATGCACGAGCCGAGCGAGCGAAGCGAGAGGTGCCGCGGCAGCGGCCGGCGAGTGCCAGCGACTTGCATTAATAGAAAATAGATTAGGTTAATTTCTTCTTTACGGCTCGTACTAGGTTTAACCAAGAGTAAGTGGCTACACCTAGTTCTAACCGGCTAAAACTAGGTGCAGCCGCACTTCGGGTATTAGCCGTAACACATACACTAAACTACTATGCCTCGCAAGCATTAAAACTATAGAAAGCGATTTATTCTAATACTTTTTTGTGATAGCAGTAGTTAATTTCTGTTTAGTTATAATATTTACTAAGTCATGGGTACAAGTTAGATAATATTTTGTTCATTTGAATGTTACCAAGCTACCAAAACAATATGGTGTTGAATAGTTAATTACTCGTATTACCATAATCCTATTCCAGTATATTTAAAGTTTTCCAAACAAGACTTCATCGTGTATTGTTTCCCTAACGTTTCAGCTGTATAGCAACAATCGCGGTTTAATCCACTATCTGAAACGTAAACTATATGTAAACAATGTTGACGTGCTGTTGACACTGACACGAATGACACCTGGAAACCCGACTAACAGAAATGTATGTCAAAAGTGCTGCTAAATCAAGCATTTATATGGGAGTTCGATTTTTGCTTGGCGCGTGGCAGGTGGCTTTTTAGGTTACCTCTGGCGCTCCGCAAAAATCGGGCTTCCAGATACTCTCATACCGAACAACGTTTCTTGTTCTGCACCTGGAGCTAGTTAGGAATGACTAGTTCTTCTGCGCGGGACTATCAACTAATCAAGCATTCCCTTGACATTGGCGAAATCATCGATAAATATCGATGGAGCCACGTTTTCAGTAAGCAAGTTCAACGAGCTACCTAGTTTACCAATTTAAACAAAGCGACATTTACTCTCCACCTTGTCGTTGGCAGAATCAAAGGGGAATCAAACAAGACGCTCACATACCAAGCAGTGGTTTCATAACCTGTCCCACACCTGGAACTATCAAACATTACCTTGACATTGGCAAAATCATCGGTGAACGATGGAGCCACACATTTGAAAAGAGAAGAAGAACTATCAAGCTATATAACTTTCACATTTAGTAGAGTTATACATGACAGTGTCAAAAGCACGTCAACCGCCATGTTTATTGTTTAGGTTTGGTTAACTACCTAAATAACTGTTTTTTTTTAATTCCGCGGCCCAGGACCGTGGCCGCTCTCACGTCTGTTGCCGGGCGTCTCTGGTACGCACGCAGAAGTTGTTTGCAGTGGCGCCCGGCGAAGTTGCACCCGGCTCAAATTAAGTCTTATGTAAATATCACAGAATGGAACACATTTAAAAAATACTTTGTTGGATGTAATCTATTAATTAAGTGATTCCAGCATAATATAATATAAGTAGGTACAGTCATGAGCATATGATGCATATTAACGATCAGATAGAAAGAAAGAAGGAAAGAAAAAACATTTATTACTCCACAAATAACAAAAACAACGAAAACAATAACAGTTTGGTAGATACATGATAACAATGAATAAAATAAATGAAATAACAAAAATACATAAATGTGGAGTAAATGGCCGTCTCTTAGAGTTATGCTGTCTGCGTGGTGCAAGGCCTGGTTTTCAGAGACGGCCCAGATGTTAGTGCTGTTTCCGTGCAGTCATGTTTTTGAACTCGATCCTGGGTAAGATATAATTGTATAGTAACATATTTATGCTCGTGACTGTACCTAATAAGCAGCTTTGAAGAAAACAGTTTTATGTGTTTTAAACGGCTTTAGTTAAGCTGTATCACAGCTAGTTTGTACTATAAGACTGGGTATGTATAAAAAATTGTTGGTTTTTTTTTTTAATTAAACGCTGATGTAATTAAACTGCATTGTTTGATTAATCTTTGGTGGTGGGCTCTGGAACTGTAAATATTAGGTTAATTGTATTAAAAAGGTGTACATACAACCGAGCAAAATTTATCAAATATATATAATAACAAAAAAATACGTCTGTTTCTCAGAACGTACTGGCAGAGACAACTACACGCCCACTTATTCTACTGATTTATTGAGATAAACTAACCCCCAGATTCTCTATAAATCTTTGGAAATTCGGCGGCATATTATCATGCTCTCATTTTTTGTCTCGGTTTTCAAAATACAGGTAACTACAGCCTAAGATGCCGTATGCCGCTTATTTCTCAATTGCCTAGGTTTTATCTGCTGCTGGAAATTTTATTTCTGCCAGAAACTCTTTGGTTCCTAGGAAAATTAACTACTGGCAGGTGAGTTGGGTTTTCGCCCCTTAGATCTTAACGAAATACGTTTATACTCCAAGTAAGGGTTCCCTAGTCAAGTCTCGGGAACCCTTTTAGTTTCGTCATGTCCGTCCGTCCGGCCTCGGCTTTCCTCATAAACGGTTAGGGCTAGAAAGATGAAACTGCAAGTATATGTACCTATGTATATTTACCTACACCACGCTGACTGCAACTGCAAAAAATAATTATACAACAAATGTTTTTGGGTAGTATTTTTAACTGCAAATCAAAATACCTTCGATTTCTACTAAAAAGAATCGACTTCCTAAAAATACAATACACTATTGATGTAAGTACATAATATTTATGAATTATTAAATTTTTTTGGGGTACCGCAAAAGGGCGTTTTCACAGTTTCCACAGTTGGAGACGCCCAGAACTTTTGGCTGTGCCACAACTGCTGGTGCGTAAGACTTGGTTGCCTTTCATCAACATTTCATCGCAAGGCAACGGGTTTAAATTTTTTTTATTAAAAATTATAATATTTGTAGCTGCTACTTTTATTAATTTCATTCGACCATTTTGGAGCCAGTGTGCCCTGTGACGGCAACAGGCTTGCCCGGTGACGGCAAATTAGGTGTATTGCACCTCTGTCTAACCCTTCGAAGATATAGGCGTGATATGTGTCTGTCTGTTTTAATTAAATTAACGATTAGAGGACCTGATTGTTAAATCTACTGCATCGTGTAAATTGCTTCAAATTGGACAGATTTGCTGGTTAATAGTAAATGGTTATGGGTCTAATAGTTATCTTTTATACCTACTCTAATAAAATAATATAAATGGTGTTGGTAAGGTAAGTACTTGAAATATCGTTTATAAAAAAAATCATGTTACGGAAACTCCTGAAGTGAACAGATTTTCTGTTGGTTTTCGTGTACTAAGCGCAGCTTGGGACAACATAAAGGTATATTTGAATGGGCGTTTTCACATTGCACGATATCATCACGTTAATTTACATCCTTAAAGTTACTGCTGCTACTAACGATATCGTCACGATATTATAGACGATATCGTGTGTCGTTATCGTGCAATGTGAAAACGCCCAATAGGATAAGGTTTCGCTGTGGAGAAGTATGGCGAGCGTCCCTATACCGCGTGTGAAGAGCCTGACGGAGGAAGCTGTCTCGCAGGGCAAGGTGGTGGTGGCGGTGTCTCTTGACATCGCCAACGCGTTCAACACCTTGCCATGGAGCCGCTTTAGGGAGGCGCTCGTGTATCACGAAACGCCTCTCTACCTCCGTCGTATTGTCGGGGCTTACCTTTCGGAGAGGGATAAAAATAAAATAAAATGCGTCATTGTTTTAATGACACAAGCAGGCGCTGGAGAGGGACCACAGGCCTGCGACTCAAGAAATCGAGGACCAGCGGTCCCAACTCCGCCAGGATCTCATGGAGACTTGGAGGGGGAGACTTGAGCAACCAAACTGGGGAACTACCGTCATCGCGGCGGTGAGACCGATCATGGACGAGTAGCTGCAGAGGCGGCATGGTGACCTCACGTATCGTGCGACGCAGATCGTTACCGGGCATGGATGCTTCGGTAGCTATCTGTTTCGCATCCATCGTGAGGTGTCAACACTGCGAGGTTTCCGACGACGACACCGCACTTGTAACGTTACACCTTCTGCTGCATTGCGTTATCCGTTTTTCTGTTAGATTGGTGGAGAGTTGCTATTAAATCTTCCATATCTGCGAGTTTCTGCAACGTAGTTTTTAATGTTTCTTCTAGCTTAGTGCATAGTTCTTGTTGTATTGCGACAGTTACAGTTAAAGCTATATTGGCTTTGTCTGCTTGATTGATTGATGCTCGATGCAAATTTCTTCCGTTATTCACTAAAAGAGAATTAAGAGTGCTCCTCAAATCGGTTTTTGACGAGTTGGTCCTAGGAATTGATCCCTCCAGGACGCAGGTTATAGCTGTAGACTGTACTTTGATGGTAGACAACTTAGTGATTCCAAGGGTTAAACGTAATAAAAGACTAGGAGATGTTTAGGGGAAGGTGGTATGAGATGATCCCTCTAAGGGAGAATGCTTGTAAACCCGAGAACGTACAATCTAATCTTAATGTTAAAGCTGTTTAGAATAGTCAGTTTATCTATCTAGGTATTGTCATACCTTATGTTCTCAAAATCCGTTATTGATTAGAGTTTCATTAATTAGACTAAATGTCTTCTAAAGGATCATCTTGTCCACACAGGTGCATAAGATGATCCTAGAGGATCATCTTACCCCGTTCAGATCCAAACCAATCTCTAGGTATCGTTAAAATGACTTTACTCAAATAATTATTTTTAAATGTTTTATTCAAATATGTGTTTTGAACACTGAGATTAATCCTTATTCATAATCAACATTAATCAACATAAAATTTTCAACTTAACATTTTGAAACTTTAACTTAGAACAAGTTTATAATTATTAATCACTTGTATTTGGTAAAGAAACATAGACATTTATATTCAATAAAAATTTCAATTATCTTTTGCCTGGAGTAGTGTTGCACAAATCACAAGTGAACTCGTCCCCATCATCGCTATCAACTCCTGCGCACGCTTCATGGACTACTACTCGTTGACCTATATGGTTTTTCCTCTGTCACAGCCTTTAGTGCCTTTAACATAGATCCTTCATCCCATGACTGTCCACGGCTTGTCTTCCTTTTATAGACACGTGGCATTTTCTGAAAAAAAAATCCATAAGTAAATAAAATAAATGATTTAAAAAATAAACCCTCGCTGGCGCAGCCGGGCAAAAAGACATTGGGGTAAGATGATCCACGGATCATCTTGTACAGAAGCAGACGAATCATCTTGCCCCAGAGCTCACTTTTTATTTGAAATTCTCTAACCTTACCTATAAATATCCTACAGTCACCGCAATACGTTTTTATAACAAATGAACCTATTTAGAAGCTACTAATATAATAGTTATTACATAAAATCGATTACGCGAAAAGTAAAGTAGTTTCAAATTCAGGCTTACCTTAGATTAACACTGTACAATTTAAAAAAATCACAAAACACAGCGATCGTCCTTCACGCAGCCATGACGGTTTGACTGCAGTCGGTGGGGGCGGGAACCTACGCTTTTCTCGAAAAAACAACGAGATGGCGTTCATGGTATCGTCACAATCGAAAAGGATCGTCTTACCTCGGAGGATCATCTTGTACACCTTTCCCCTACTGGTGGAGAGTTGCTATTAAATCTTCCATATCTGCGAGTTTCTGCAACGTAGTTTTTAATGTTTCTTCTAGCTTAGTGCATAGTTCTTGTTGTATTGCGACAGTTACAGTTAAAGCTATATTGACTTTGTCTGCTTGATTGATTGATGCTCGATGCAACTTTCTTCCGTTATTCACTAAAAGAGAATTAAGAGTGCTCCTCAAATCGGTTTTTGACGAGTTGGTCCTAGGAATTGATCCCTCCAGGACCCAGGTTATAGCTGTAGACTGTACTTTGATGGTAGACAACTTAGTGATTCCAAGGGTTAAACGTAATAAAAGACTAGGAGATGTTTCTCTGACTGTAGGCGGTGGTATAATGTCTCGAAGAATGGAGTGAATTCATAATAACACATCGGTAGAATGTTTTTGAATTTAAAAGTAAATGGATGAGATACAGAATGGCATTGATGAGAAAGGAGTTTAAAAATCAACAAACCTAATTGCCAAAAATAGAATAATAAAAAAAACAAATCAGTAATGACATGACATATCATGTCACTCAATGGTACGTAAACAAACAAGATATAAAAAGGATGAAATAATTACAAATGGTAAGTAATTATGCACATAACACACTCCACACGTTGATGGAGTGCTTGGTGTGGGCGAGTCAGCGCTGGGACCTCATAGTGGGTCTGGGCGTGGATATCCTCTGCTAGAAACCATGCTCCAAGCCATGGTCTCCAGCGCGAGTAGATGGAACGCGGCCGTGTCCTTCTGCGAGCAAGTCATGCTCGCGAAGGAGGTGGCTGAGAGGGAGAGGGAGCGTACCCTCCCCGATGAGTTCCGCAGTCAGTGGCCAGGGCGCCGCAGACTCATTTACGCCCAGGACCATCGACCTCCATGATCGGGGCCTGAGGACGGCGGGATAGCCATCCGCCGTCCTTACAGAAACAGGCTAGGCGGGTCCTCAGTCCCACAGCACGCAACCAGTTTCACTCACCGACGCGGGATAAAACCCAACCCTAACGACGCGGGATTTTCATTCCGCTGCGTGGCCTAAGTCCGCCGGGCGTCCCCTGGAATACTATACCTTCGGGTGTAACAAGAGACCCCGCAGCAATGGACATGGGAGGGGCCGCGATTTCGCGGAATATAAAAAAAAAGCGTCCCTATACCGAGGCGCAATGAGTTATCCCGCGTATAAAAACAGCATACCTACAGACTTACTTATATTATAGTCCTTTTAGTTAAAATTTAAAAAAATATAGGGATTGTATAATATACATAATCACGAAACACTCTCTGTGTATCTTTGCTTTGTATTTTTATCTGTGCATTTATAAACAGTCATTAGTGTAATGAATGGTTTCTTTTACAGGAAAGAAAAGCTGGAGGCATGATGACTTTAGACCAATTTTAAATATCTATTTAACACTAATGTTTTCAATTTAATAATAAATCTTATATTGTTCTTCTTCTCTCATTTGTGTAGAACCTCATTCTTTCACCACCACACAATGCACTTCTGCTTTTTCTTTTTTTTAAATGTGGCTCCATCGATGATTATCGATGATTTCGCCAATTTCAAGGTAATACTTAAGTTTTCCCGTCAGAAGAACTAGTAACTCTGAACTAGGTCGCGTAGAAACGTTGTTCGGTATTGCAATTAGGCGTTTGGGCATGGATGTTTGACCAGTGCCAGAGGTTACCTAAAAGGCAACTAGCCACGCGCTCCGCAAAAACCCAAGTCCACTTATGCACTTATATCAATACAGAAAAAAGGTATAGGTTTTAGTGTCTAATTTGACAGTTACCTACATGATAAAGTTACATGTCAATTTTTTCTTGAAATATAATTAACAATGTAACAATTCAACGAATAATATCTATAATAAAACAATACCTACAGTAAAAAAAACTTATATTCACGACCCGACATATAGCTTTGTGGACTATGGGTGTCTTGATAAGACATTGATAACAATGGGAAACCAATGTTGCGTTCTCAACTTAAATCAACTGTGTATAGTGTTTGGCTCCGCAGTGGTACTAGCGCTACTATTTCTAGTCGTCAGCCATATAACTACTGGAATGTAAAAAATGGGGATATGTTACTCAGTTGACATAGCACAAGTATTGATTATAACATTTGCATTTGTGTCCCTTTTGATTGTATTAAACTGGATGTGCAAATACTTCAATCGTCAAACATGCTAAGATGGCAGAGTAAGGCAAATGTGACATGTGAGTGTCCATACTTTGCGGGATCTTTAGCAATTCTAGCAATACTCTTGTTTCTTTGTAATAAAGGATGATAAGAAAGAAACATTAAAACTTCAATGACTGAGCTTTGTAGATATATAAATATATAGATGAAAATACATACCTACCTACAGAACAATGAAAGGATATAGATTACACAGTGATCATAATCCTGAATTCAATATCTTATGCGTCATCAAATTCTTCCTTTCGTTTGTGATGTGGTTAATATTTATGAAATGCCTTAGCCAATATTACTATATTGTATCATTGTCTCCAGTTTGACATCCAAAACACTCGAGAATCAGAGTGGCTAGGCTGGAATTGTCATTGTTAATTATATTTTTTACTATTCAATATTTATTTTACAATGTTTTAGTAATAAACACAATAGGTAACAATAATACTGTTTCTTATTAAACTCCAGAGTCTGAAATGCAGAGTGCTTTTAGATTTTCTGCATTTTAAAAGTGTCTAGTGACTACAATACAACTGTTGTCTATTACGCTAACGTAATAGGGGATGAGCTACCGAACAGTTATGAATTTCTTTTATAAGCAATGAAGTATGCTAACTTATTCTCAAATAATTTTACAATATCAATCACAAAAGTAGTTAGTTCCCTCAACTACATGTAGATGGCGCTCTGGTGACGCCGTAAGTCGCGATATTAATACAATATGATCACTAAATTAGATGTCTTGGGCTAGTGGTATCTTGGTCAGTAGGTACTCGTAGAACATTCTTCCTGAAAAGGGATCAGTCGCTGGTTACGTCTGCTACAATCTGTTCTCGCTTCGTCTGTTGATATGCAGCTACTACAGACGCAGGTGAGGTTTGCATCTTAATAGAACCTGGACTATGGAACAAATATCCCGTTTTTCACCTTAATGAGATATATTTCAGCACATTTCCACAAAAATAATGTATTTTTACCAACTGTACAGGTCGAGAAACCTGTGCACAAAGTCAGATATTCAATCATTCTGTAGGACCATGTTCCAGATTCGTTTTATGAAAGAATAGGCATTCCTTATACCTCAGTGGAGATAATGGTTAGTATGTAAATGTGTCTGTGCCCTAGATGCATGTGTTTTGTGTCATTCTTGCCGCAGCAATCAAGCAAGCGATCCATTTGCCTGATCACGGGGTAACAATCGGTTGTAGGACGTGAGCTTAATAATGGCTCCATGCGAGTTTCTTTTTGTTTTAGGGACAAAGAAATGTACTGTTTTTTTTTTGTTGTGTTCCAAGGTGTCGTGTAGAATTTTAGGAATGTTCAGAGCGAAAGAAACGTTTGAGTATATTGATGTAGTGAAATCTAAGTTAAGAATCGTCTTGCGAAATTATTTTCTCCCTTCTTTTGTACAGTGCTAATGGGACACGCCAATAACTCTGTGGTCTTAAGTCATCGTGTTGACTTATTGTCAATAACCAATACCTGCAATGAGCCGAGCGTGCTCCTACTCAAAATGCATTTACCTACTGAGATATACCTAACTTATACACAGTAGATACCTAATTAGACAAGGATGGTGATACATATCACAAACTCAAAACCTTCATTGTTACCTTCACAAAAAAAGCAACAGGTAATAAAGTAGGTACCTAGTACACATTTTTGTATTTAAAAGCAATAAGTTTTGCTTCTACTATTTGAATTTGTAAACAGGACTCATACCTGCGGCCGTGTCCTGAGGCCACAGATTTTATCCGAATAGTTACACTACCACGTCCAAGAAGTTGGCCCCCCACTTATCGATTACAAAAATTTTGAAAGTTGTTCTGGGTTGTTCTAGGTTTGTGCTACTATGTTTATATGTTTTGTTTTTTAATGAATTAAAGAAAGAAAAGAACTTTTTATTGTTTGAATAATCAGAAATAAATGACAGACGGTATTCCTACGTTTAAAACTAAAGGAAACAAACATTGTGCCGAGTTATGCTAGAATCTTAGGACATGGTGTTACCATTAAAAAAAAATATTCGCATTAAAACCAAAGCAAAAACACCATGAAATTTGTCAATACGCTCATCTTTTTTTTTGTATTTGTTTTGTTTTTTTTAGTCATTTGTTTTTTTAATGAATTAAAAAAGAACTTTTTTTTATTGCGTATTTTTTCTTTTTTTCGTATTGTTTTCATTTTTTTAATTTTTTGTTTTTTTTAATGTATTAAAAATGATTTTTTTTATTTTGTATATTATCCTTTTTTCATATTGTTTTTTTCTTGATATTTTTCTTAGATACGTGGAAAATTCAACCAAACTTTTCCACACAACTCCTTTGGATGTAAACCTTACAGCTAAAAAGCCTTTAAAACTATTGAGTTTTATGTAGACGACTTTGAAAACTTGAGATTTAGGAAGCCTTTGATATTATATTATTATTAAATTTAATACAGTAGGTAGTCGCTTTTCAAATTCGTCATTTAAACTCGAACGTAAATACAGAACACTGCTTTAATGACATCATTTTTTGAAATCTGTTTTGGTTTTGAAACCAAATCATCTATACGGAACCACGTATATGACGCAGCCAGTGTAGTGCCCAGCGGATTTACCACCACCGTGGTAATCTGCAATCCCAGCAAGCTGAAACGAAGATCCGCCTAAGTTAATCGACGTGGGAAATTGTTTTATTTCAAACCTAGCGTCAACATCTTCAATACACTCTATAAAAGCGTGAGATCGATAGTCGAATTTCATTTCAACAAAGCTTTTATATTTCAAACAAATCTTTTTCGAAATGGAAATTTCGTTAGCTTTTATAGCATCGCTTATTTTTTCGTACCCATGACTTATGAAGGTGTCAATATCTAATGAAACGGTCACTGGCTGCCTTGTGAAGACGGTATTGCATACTTTGCACTCCCTACGTTCCTCCAGGCTAGGCTCTTCCTGAAAAATAAGCTCACACAAAATAGTGATGTTTGATAAAGCGTCAATGATAGAAACTCCAGGCACGCTACCATCTTGTACGAAGCGCGAAACTTGACGCAAGACATTCGCACGTTGCTTATATACCTCTGTATTGGTACCCTTTTCTAAGAAAAGTTTCACGAATTCGAATATTTTCGATTTCGATTTTTGAATAACGTCATGAAATGTTTCATTGGTACTTGCAGCAGCAACATAAAACTACAAAAAAAAAGATGAGAATATTGATAAATTTCATGGTTGTCTTGTAATTTAAGCTGAGAACAACCGTTGTAATCCCGATAGCCCGAAAATGTGGTGCTAGCTCAAAATGCGAAAATAATTGGTTTTCGGGCACGATATTTTGGAACAATATAGAACAAACCTACCACAACCCAGAACAACCGCCAGAATCGTGATATCTTTAAAGTGGGGTGCCAGTTAAAAAATTATTATTTGCGATAATTGCAAAAATAATTGGGTTTCGGGCGCGATATTTTGGAACAATATAGAACAAACCTAGCACAACCCAGAACAACCGCCAGAATTGTGATATCTTAAAAGTGGGGGGCCAGCTCAGAAATTAGCTTTTTTGGATTTTCTCTGAAAATTTCAGTCTTAGATCTATAATGTTTTGGAACAAAGTAGCACAAACCTAGAACAACCCAGAACAACTTTAAAAATTTTTGTAATCGATAAGTGGGGGGCCAACTTCTTGGACGTTACACTACCTATATATTTTTTCTTTATTCAGGTAGAACGATTTTATTTTATTTATTATTTTACAGACATTTGTTGCTTACAACTAAACCAAAGTCCCACAAAACCGTGTTGTCGGTTTGACTGTGGGATCAAGCCTCCGTACATTAAACATGACATAATCTAAACAAATATGTAGACAATAATAATTATGTAGACATTAGCAGTAGGCAGTCAAGAGCATCATCTAAAGCTAGTAGGCATTTATGATTCAGGGTAATTGGTAGAATTTTGCATAGTTTAAATAATTGTTTATAGTTATTTTTAAAGTCTTCTTTCACCTTTTTATTAACCAGTAACTTGATAAATCTGAATGATCAGAAACTTGATAAAATGATAAATTTGTATTACATCTTGAACGTAACACACAATAGGCGGTCTTATCGCTAAACAGCAATTTATTTCAGACAGTCCATGAAATACCCAAACCTTTCTCGATATAGCGTAAGCTGTTCCTCTACTACGAAAAACCAGCAATATCGTGGGTATATAAAACATCTCTGTCTGCCTTCTGAGAAAACAAACATAACTTTGTGTTTTTTTATACCAGGTCGCCAAATAAGTACGAGACGCCCAGGACTTTAATTGGCTGTGCCATAGCAGTTGGCACGTAAGATTTTGTTGCCTTTTATCAACATTTCATCGCAAGGCAACGGGTTTAATTTTTTTAGTACAATATAGCTGCTGCTTTTTACTAAATTCATTCGGTCATTTTGGACATAACCCACTATAAGTGTGCCCGGTGACAGCAATAGGCTTGCCCCCTGGGACTAAAAATACTGGCAAATTGTGGGTGTGCAATGCACCTCTGCCTACCCATGCGGGATATAGGCGTGATATGTGTGTGTGTGTTTGTGTGTGTGTGAGGTCGCCAAATTAACGTCGCCCGCCTGATGGAAAGCCGTTGCGACGTCAATAGTGTGTGTTGATATCTAACGTTACACAGCCAACAATAGAAGCTAATTCTGATTGTAGCGCATTGTCATAGTTCGCCAGCTACGTTCCAATATGCACCTATTCCATTTACCAATTATTTACATACATTAATATGCAAAACGCTACCTTGCTGTACTGTTTAATACAGGCGATATAGGTGTGGAGTTGGATAATGTAGATTAGAAAGTTAAATGAGCTGTTAAAGATGTGTGGTCAAATCTCTCTCTCGAGGTAGATAGGTCCTGTACTTCAGAGGTACCTATCTCAGTATTACCTATATTATTTGTTGAGAATATTTAGTAGAAGTATTAAGTTTATATACTTAAGTATAATTTTTAGGTACTAGACCATAGCACTGCGAGGGCAGTGACTTCTTGGGAAACATGACCGGCCCAAATAAAATCCGTATATCGAGGACTATTGAAAGGATGTGCCCCAAGCCGCCCTCCTTACTCACCGACGCGAGATAAGACCCCAACGATGCGGGATAAAACCCGATCCAACCCTAGACAGAGGCTACATAGGGGGCCAAAGTCCGCCGGGCGCCACTGGGAATTCTTACGTACCTGAGGCGCCCAATGGACATAGGGGCGGCAGAACTCCTAAATGCCCAGACCAATATTAGTGTTATAGTGTACCTACTTGGTTGATTTAAAAAAAACCTTATAAAAAATTGTTATTATATCCGATAGATGGCGCTACTGTGCCGTCAAACTCTTAACGCTACAGCAATGCCACCTACCGGGTCCAATTATGAATATAACCATCCTCAAATCCACCTGAATACAATCACAATACACCGATTTTTTTAAATCGGGCCAGCTGTTTAGGAACATTTTAGTGACAAACGATCGATTTGGCTAATTTTGACCTTTAAAATATTCGTGGAGGTTTTTGTAATTTGAGGCGGTTCGAATTTCGCCAGGACCACTAGTCAAAACAAACTACATAGTTAAGAAGTAATTTTTAGCAACTCACTTTACGCTCACCAACGATAGATGTCGCTGTTTAGTTTAAATTCAAGCTATCGTTTGATTCTTAGTAAGATACATAAACTCTGAACATTAGTTTGAATTTGTCAGCAGGTGAAGCACCGCTTGCAGGTTGAAAATAAGATATTTTTGCTGTATCATTAGTGGGTTAAACCGCTAATGATAATAAATACTCATGGTTAATATAGCATCATAAAGCATCGTGCTATTTATATATAGCATTTAGCAAATGCTATTATGATTTTCTAAAATTGCTAAATGCTATCTGCGATAGGTATCGTATGATGGGCTGTCACAAGTGCCGCGCGATGCCAGCCAATCGCGTGCGATTTTCATTTAGCATTGTTGTTGTATTTTAGCAAATTAGCATTAAAATTTAGCATGCATGCGAATGTTATCGGTCAAATGGCGTTTTATTGTTCTACGCGCCGCGTACGCTGAGTTCTCATCAGCATCATCATCATCAGCATCAGCATGCTAAAAATAGCACGAAAAATAACATGCTAAAAAAAATAGCAAATAGCATTTAGCAAGTTTTTGCTTTATAACAACTTTGAACATCACTACCCCCAACCCTCTCCAATAAAAAAAAACTACTGAAAAAATTGTTTCTAGTAAAGGAATACTTGTACCAATGTACCAAGTTTCATGGAGATCGGATAAAAACTGTGGCTGCTACTGCTAGCCCGGGACACATACAGATAGGCGAAAGCAAAATTGTCCAATCTCAAAATATAGATAGACGCTTCGCTCGTTCGGTCAATTATTTGTCTTTTATTTTGCCAACTTTTGAAATAAGTATGTAATGTAGGTAAGTACTTATTATTGTTTAGGCAAATGTCTTCAGAAGGACTAACTATTGGAAAGTCCATTTTGCTTCCTGAACCTTATGATCCGTAAAGATCCGTAAATTTACAGTTTAGCTATTATTCTGATGTATTGTTGGTTTTTTTTTTTTAAATTCCGCGGCCGCTCCTACGTCCATTGCCAAACGCCTCTGGTGGGCACACAGAGTAGGACAAGAAAAAGATTGATTGATACTCAAATCAACTACACTACTGTCAAGTTAACATCCGTGCAGTAATTTAGTATGAAAAGGTAACAAAAATCTAAACATTCATATAAACTTTCCCTTATATAATAGGTAGACTAGAATAATAGTAGTGAGTAGATAGGATTTAAAAAAATGGAAAATCGAATTTTTAAATCCACTCCCTGTTTTTTAGTTTAGAAAGTTAGCTCTTTTTACGCAATCATGATAATTTTGTTGCTTTAACATGCATGGTTGTATTGGAGTATTTGTAGACAATGTAGCATACTTTGTATTCCGGCTACGTGTTCTCGTAGAAATTGGACAGGTAATAAAATAATAATAAAAAAAATTGGACAGGTACCTAGAAAACTATGTCGATGCGGGATAACACACGACCCCAACTTGACTAAGGCCGCATAGGTGACCAAAATCTGCCGACACCCTGCGGTTATCCTGGGCGAGGGATATCCCTCGTTGCAGAAATTGCACCAGCGAACACTTAAATAAAACGAAAATAAAACACTATTGTTGTATAGAAGCCCCCCTATTTTTTTTAAATTCCGCCGCCTCTCTCACGTCTGTTGCCGGGCGTCATAGAAGCTCTTCTTAAATATTTATTACTAGTGGTCGCCCGCGACTTTGTCCGCGTGGTAATTTGGATTTTTTCCCGTTCCCGTCGCGCCGCGTCATATTTTGAACAATTCACACAATATCTTTATAAATTGTAGCCTATGCGTTATTCTGATGTATAAGCTATATTATTGTAAAGTTTCATTAAAATCCATTCAGTAGTTTTTACGTGAAAGAGTAACAAACATCCATCCATCCATACATACATACTTACATACATACTTACATAGATACTCACAAACTTTCGCGTTTATAATATTATATTTAATATCTATTATTAGGTGGATATATATTAAGTGTTTGTTGTTATAGAGGCAAAAGAAATACATCATCTGTGATTATTATTACGGTTCATGAGATACAGCCTGGATACAGACAGACGGACAGTGGAATCTCAGTAATAGGTAGGGTTCCCGTTTTACTCTTTGGGTACGGAGCCCTAAAAGTACGAGCAGGCGTGGATTTGTAGTCTTAAATGAAACACCAGCGCCTTTGAGTAAAATATTAAGTTCCTAACTAGCTGATTGCTAGTTTTTTTTATAATAAGGTCCGCCAAATTGACGCTAAGTCGTGACGACGTCTAGCGATTGTGGGTGACTCTCATAGTACACAATACTATAGAGAGTGGCCCTCAACTTGACGACCCAGTGATATGCCTCTTCACGCCCCGCTTGAAGAACCCAGGGTTATATGTGGGAGGAAACAAGTTTGATTGCATTGAATATGATCCGTAATCTACTGTAACGATTTAAAAAATATTTTCTTTAATAAGGTCACACTATAATTTTTGCGTAACTTAAAAAAACAACATGTTAAAACCAAAATATTATGTTTATTGCTTTTCAAAATACTCTCCTTTACATTTTTTCACGCGATCGCACATTTTTTAAAACAGGAGGACCACAGATTTGAAGGCATGTTTTCTACGTGCTGATTAAACGCTAACACTGCCTCTTCGGAGTTGGTAAAAGTGAAACCTCTCATGAAATCTTTGATTTTGGGGAGAATACAGAAATCACAGGGTGCTAGGTCGGGGCTATGCGCAGGATGGGTGACGAGTTGTATTTTTTCAGAAGCTAAAAATGACTTTGTTTTGCTGGCCGTGTGTGAAGAAGCGTTGTCATGATGTAGGAGAACGCGGCTTTTGGGTCGTCTTTCGCGAACTTTTTCTAATACCCTGGGTAAACAAATGGTAGAATACCACTCGGCATTAACACTCTTTTGATCTTCAAGTGGAATTGTACAGATGGGACCCGTAGCTGAGAAAAGAAACGCTATCATTTTTTTACCAGCGTTTCTCGCCTGCCTCACTTTTGTTGGCTTGTTCTCATTTTCAAACACCCATTCACAAGATTGCTGTTTCTTTTCGGGTTCAAAACAATAAATCCACGTTTCGTCTCCTGTGACAATGTCATAAATAGCATTAGAATGTCCGTGGTCGTACTTCAGTAGCATCTGTGAGCACCATTCCGCGCCCCACGCGAGCCCACTTCTGCTCCGCTGTCAGTTCATGAGAGATCCAACGACAACAAAGTTTCCGAACTTTCAATTCTTCGTGTAAAATTTTCTAGATTTGACTTATACCAATCCCCAATAGTCCTCGAATTGTCTCATAGGTAATCCGCGGGTTTTCTTCAATTAACCGATTAACAGTAGCCACATTATTTTCGTTGACGGCAGTTGAAGGCCGCCCTTCACGAAATTCGTCATGTAAAGAAACTAGACCCCTCTTAAATTAGCAAACCATCGCCTCACAGTGCTCAAACAAGGTGCTTCTCTCACAAAAGCATTTTGAAGACGAGCGGCACAGTCTTGCGGAGAGAGAGAACTTTTAAAATCATAAAAAATCATCGCTCTAAAATCTTTTCGACTTAATTCCATTTTCGTTGTTGCATATGTACGTAGAACTTTGATGTGTGATAAAAAACAATTGACAAATGATTTCCCGCCAATTGTTTTTTTTATTACTAAGAAGGTTGCAACTTTAAAAAAAATATAACATTCGAAATTCAAATAGTTCCGATTAGCTAGAAGTGCAAAACTTTTAGTGTGCCCCATGTATGTAAGTACCTACATAGCTACATTATCCCCGAGAGTCATTGTAGGCTACTTTTTATGCCGGTAATATTTTCCCGTGGGAATTGGAAATAGGAAAACTATATTACATCACGCGGGCAGAGATGCGGTAATTAGCTAAAATCTTATAATACTAGGTCGCCGCAGTCGCGAAACGTACTGTTACGTATATTTGAGCGAAGCGAGTTTTGATTCAAAGCGATATAACTCTGTCAAAGTATTTTTTGTCATTACGCTATGGGAATTTTTACCATCAATTAAATTCTTTTTATTTGATCGAAATTCAAAATTCTGGCTTCGTAAAAACCTGGGTAATTCTGTAAGCTTTTGATGAGTGCAAGAAAATCCGAAATCGGCCGAGTATTCGCCGAGAAACAATTTAACACAATTTAACATAAATCGTAATTTGAGTCACCCGTTGAGAGCTCCGCTAGCCTTCGGCTCGCTTCGCTCAATTAATATTGGAGAATATACTTCTTGCAATAACAGGCTAAAGTCTTTCGACCATACTTACCCCACGTTGCGGAGTACTGCCACCATACTTATTGAGCTTCTTGAAGGTTGTGTTTATCAAAATGTCCAAATGTATGAGATTAGATAAAATAGGTAGTTAGTGTGTAAAACTGGACATAACTCATCGGTATAAGAACATTAGTAGAATACTTATAAGAAACTCGCCAAGGTTCGTTTCTTTAAAACCTTCTTCTTCTTTTTTTAAAAACGTGGCTCCATCGATATTCATCGATGATTTCGTCAATGTCAAGGTAATGCTTGATTTTTCCCGCACAGAAGAACTAGTTACTCTCAACTAGTTTGCGGTGCGGGACAAGGAAACGTTGTTCGGTATTGAAATTGAGCGTTTGGGCCTGGATTTTTGTCCAGCGCCAGAGGTAACCTAAAAGGCAACCTGCCACGCGCTCCGCAAAAATCCAAGTCCCTTTAAAATCTACTCGTGTTCTAACACCATTCTTTAAGCAATAGTTTCATAAACTACTAATTTGCGATTGCTGGTAGCTATTCTTTAAAAAAAATATTCGTT
Organism: Nudaria mundana; assembly: GCA_963556515.1. Lineage (NCBI taxonomy): Eukaryota > Metazoa > Arthropoda > Insecta > Lepidoptera > Erebidae > Nudaria > Nudaria mundana. Next base: position 15,010,346 of record OY748307.1, on the reverse strand, counting down.
AAACGTTGCTTTTACACATACCTCCCTATTAAGTACAATTTAAATGTTAAATTGAAAGACATTCATCATTTTACACTCACATACGTCTCTAATAAAATAACAAATGTGTTGTTTATAGAGGATTACCACAGAAAACGCGTTACACGTATGAGGTATACGTTAATTAAAGTAGGTACCCACATTTGTCTGAAAGCAGAATATTAATAAAATACCATAATTATGATTAATGTGTTGTATAACGTCAGAGAAATGAGATTATCTGTATAAATATGTGTAGATGCGTAGAGTAAGTGATAGTAAAAATAACCGGCCAAGTGCGAGTCGGGCTCGCGCACTACGGTTCCGTACCAAAACGGTCATTCGTCAATCGTTTGTTGTATGGGAGTCCCCGCTTTTTAGTACCTATTTAATTTTGTTGTTATAGCTGCAACAGAAATACATCATCTGTGAAAATGTCAAATCTCTAACTATCACGGTTCATGAAATACCTACAGCTCAAGACAGACGGACGGATAGCGCAGTCTCAGTAATAGGGTTCCCGTTTTACCCTTTGTGTACGGAACCCTAAAAAGGATCGCGTGTGATGCGTCTATCACGGCGATCGCGATGCAGAAAAACCTTTGTGAGCTTTGGAATTGCACCTGTGTTATGCTAGGGCATTGCACCTTTGTTGTGCCAGGGTATTGCACCTTTGTTGTGCGGAGAGTCTGCTACAGACTTTCTGCAGCTGTAGCGATGCTGTGAATTGCACTCTACGACATTCAAGATAATATGATATTTCAACTTACTAGTGGTCGCCCGCGACTTCGTCCGCGTGGTAATTTGGATTTTTTCCCGTTCACGTCGCGCCGCGTCGTTTAATTATCGTCATATTTTGAACAATTCACACAATATCTTTATAAATTGTAGCATATGTGTTATTCTGACGTATAAGCTATATTATTGTAAAGTTTCATTAAAATCCATTCAGTAGTTTGTACGTGAAAGAGTAACAAACATTTATCCACACATACTCACAAACTTTCGCGTTTATAATATTAGTAGGATTTCAGTTATTAGAAGTAACTTAAAAGCTCTGAGAATATAATTATATTAATTTCATAATCAACACTCAACTCACATCTTGACAATTTGTATTGTAGTAACTACCCACTGTCGCTCGTAATCTTGTTAATTTATTTTTAAATTAATTACATGGTTATAAGGAGAATATTTTGTGTACCGTGCGTAGTTAGGGATACAAGAACTCAATGTTAAAGTGAAGAGACCTAGAGTTAAATAAATATGTAAAGAAATAAACGCACAGCCATCAAGTTGGCTCACCCATTTATAAAATCTTTGGGATAACATGAGTGACTGCTTACATCTAAGATGTAAAACCATGAAAAAACTATAATACGAGTATCTACTTAAATTAGTTTAAAGGACTTTACCTGATTTTTTTATTTAATTCCTCGGCAGAAGATGTTTTCAGCGTTGGCGCCCGGCGGACTTTGACCACTTGTGTGGCCTTCTACGGGGGTTTGGTCGGGATGAGAATCCCCCGTCGTTGTGGTAGGGTTTTATCCCGCGTCAGTGAGTGAATCGTGCAGTGGGGCTAAGGCCCGACAGGTGCTTCTAGCCTGCTTCTGTAAGAACGGCGGGTGGCTATCCCACCGTCCTCAGGCCCCTATCATAGAGGTCGATGATCTTGGGCGTAGATGAGTTTGCTGCGCCCTCGCCGCTGGCTTCGGAACTCGGCGGGGAGGGTACGCTCCCTCTCCCTCTCGGCCGCCTCCTTCGCGAGAATTCTAAGGCTTAGATTAATAAGAGCGTCATTGTGATTTTAATACAGCACTTACATAAACAAATGTTTGTCAAAAAGCATCTTTACTACGAGAACCGTGCGTTTTAAACGTTTGATCATCTGTCGAACGGTAGTGGTATGGAACGCCCCGCCTGCGCACGCGTTTCCACATACAACCCTGAGTTAGCAGATCGTGAAGCGACACATCACTAGGTTGTCAAATATTGGGCCACTCTCATTTATATTGTGTACAATGAGAGTTCCCCAGACGTCGCCACGGCTTTCCATCAGGCGTGTCTTGTCAATTTGGCGACCGTATAACGTTAATATAATAATATAATAATAACGTTAAATACCATTTCTAGTAACTGTATATGCTTGTTCACTTGACGGAGTCAGTAGCAAATTTAATTAAATCCCTAAGCGAAGTGAAAATTAATAGCGGCGAAGACCGTGTTCACGTACACCGATATATCTCATTTTTACACGACACAACGTTGAACTTTGTACCTGAATTTGTTACCCCTGATGAAGGGTTAATGACCGTGTCAGGACATTCGTTATTTATGATATATGGTTAAGAGATCGCCAACCTTTATTAGTCTAAATTAGTTTGTGTCATACAGCTGAACACTAACACATATCACGCCTATATCCCCGAAGGGGTAGGCAGAGGCGCATTTCACACCCACAATTTGCCAGTATTTTTAGTCACACGTAATAGGGGGCAAGCCTATTGCTGTCACCGGGCACACATATAATGGTTTATGTCCAAAATGGCTGAAGGAAATTAATAAAAGTAGCAGATATATTGTAATAATTTTGAAAAAAAATTGAAACGCCTTGCGATGAAATGTTGATTAAAGGCAACAAAATCTTACGTGCCACCCGCTATGGCACAGTCAATTAAAGTCCTGGGCGTCTTGGACTAACACAAGTGTCATTAAATGCGATTAGATGCACGGCTATGACGATGACTCACCGGGCGCCACTGGGTAATCTCTCAGGGCATTGAACGTAGGTGTGGCCACGGCCGAAAGCAGTGGATTAAAAAAATGGCTATGTGACTACATACGCTTTATTATAGAAGCTACTTACCTACATAGCTACATAGAGTGATAGATTTATACCAATAGACACAGACAGAAATCACGTCTTTATTCCCGAAGGAGTAGACAGAGATGACGCAGAGTAGACGCACAAGACAGGATTCCGTAGTAACCCATAAAAGCCTCTTATAACTCCTGATCTAACAGAGTAATACCATCTGGTATAGATTTACTTCAAATCGTTCGCATTACGGTTTAGTACAGTACACAAGTGAGGGGCGGGGCCCCAAGAGATTCGACTACGTCCTCGCCGTCCGCCCTGAACCCCAACTTGACCACGGTAACCAAGTTGGGTGACCGAACGTCGATATCGAGACTTGTGTGGTCAACATTGCGATTAATTGTGCTATCATGGATATGCCTGACGAGACCCCCGGTACTGACACTGCCCTTTCCCGGGCAGTCTCAGCCGACGACCTACCGCATGAAACACGGTCTTCGATGCCTCTTGATTTGGGGGCTCGCGTCGCGCCGCCTAGTTGCTGCGCGACGTCGACGCCCCAAGGAAATGTTGCTGCTGGGACTGACGATGGGTCGGCTCCCAGTGGTGTGAAGGGTAAGGGCCGTTCCTCTTCGCAGAAGAGGACCCTCGAGAAGGGGGGGGCTGCCGCGTGACCGGAGCACTAGTTGCTCTGGGTGGGGGTCCCTCCTCTCCAGCGATTCGGAGGAGGAGGTTCCGGTGAAGACGGTGCGCACGCGTCTCAGCGCCTACAGAGTGCGCCCGCCGACGCCACCCCCGTCATCTGTACCGTCCCTGCGCAGTCGCATGGATATCGGTGTGCCGCCCGCGCGGGAGATCATGAGTATTCTCTCCCGCATGAACACGGCCATGCGGGGGAGTAAGAACATGTCGGGGAGGAAGAAGATTGTGGCTTCACTGGTGGATGAAGCCTAATCCTCCCTGGACAAGCTCCTCGCGCGGAGCGTCACAAAGGAGGAGGCGAAGCTCCGCAAGCAGGTTGCGAGCCTGGAGGTGGGGCTCACTGCCTCCCGAAAGGAGTTGACCACAGTGGTCAAGGCACCTCCAAGTCCCATGCCGCCTCCTCCTCTGATGGTTGGACCAGCGCCGAAGACGGCGCCTAGGACCGCGCCCACCACGGCGCCCGCCTCGCCGCTACAGCCTGTGCCAACTACGGTGCAGGTCCTGACGGCGATCGAGAGGCGCCTCGCGGTCCTGGAGGACCGGGCGTACCGCCCTCCGCTAGCGCGCCCCGCGTTTTCATACGCGGCGGCTGTTGGCGGTGCTCCTGCTCCCGGTCCTAGCGGCACACCTGCTGTCCGCCGCCCCGCTCCGCCCCCGTCTGCTTCGGTGAGCCGGATGCCGGCCGAGACCGCGGCCCAGGCGCGGAAGGCCAAGGGGCGCGGCAAGAAGAGTGGCACCCCTGCCGCCTCCTCTTCCTCTATCGTCGCTCCCGCTGCTTCCTTACATCCCTCCAGACGGGAGGGATGGGAAGTAGTGGGAGCCAAGAAGAGGAAGACGAAGGCCGCAAAGAAAGCGGCCAAAGACGCCGCGGCGAAGGCGCCGAAGAGGCCCCGCCCTCCTCGCTCCACCGCCGTCGTCCTGACGGTGACGACGGTAGGTGTGGAGAAGGGGGTGGGGTACGCCGACGTACTGAGGACTGTGAAGTCCTCAGTCAACCTCTCGGCCCTCGAAATACAAGGGGGGCTCCGGTGCAAGACGACACGCACCGGGGCTCGCCTCCTCGAGGTCTCCGGCGCCTCCAGCGGCCCTAAAGCTGACGCCCTAGCGGCTCAGCTTAGGGTCGCGCTGGACGAAGAAGCCATCCGCGTCACCAGACCCACCAAATGCGCCGCATTGCGCATCACGGGTCTGGATGACGCGGCCACGACGGAGGAAGTTGTCTCCGCCGTCGTGGAGGCGGGCGGCTGCCCCCGTGACCAGGTGAAGGCTGGAGATGTCTCTTTCGGCTCCACTGGTCACGGGATGACAGTCGTCCAGTGCCCCGTCGCGGCGGCACTGAAAGTGGCGGAACTGACGAAGCCACCTCGTAGGGGGCTTCCTAAAGGCGCAGGTGCACCTCCTTCGTGCCCGGGAAACCAGATGTTTCCGGTGCATGGTGGTGGGGCACGTCGGAGTGCAGTGTACAGCGGAAGTCACCGTGGGCGATCGGTGCTTCCGCTGCAGCCGGCCCGATCACAAGGCAAGTGCCTGTGACGCCCCGCCTCGCTGCTTTAGATGCGAGGCGGAGGGCAAGACCGCGGATCACCGGGTCGGCAGCATAACCTGCGCCGCCTCGAGGCCAAAACCTCGTCCGTCCGCTGAGAGCGGTGGGGGTGCCGCCCTTGCGCGGCCAGTTGTTTCGCGGCGGGATGCGGTTATGGACGTCAATTAATGTCTGACGCCCGTATCCGTATCCTGCAAGTGAATTTGAACCACTGCCGTGCTGCTCAGGATCTTCTGTACCAGAGCATCCGGCAGTGGTCCATAAACTTGGCCGTGGTCGCTGAGCCGTACTACGTCCACCCGGGAAGCCCGGTGGACGAGGACGGCTCGGCCTGTTGTATCTTTGGGGGGTCCGCCGCAGACAACTCGCGCCTTGCGATCATTGCAAGGGCCCGCGGGTGGAATCTATCGTGGACGTAACGTTCGCATCCCCTGACCTCGCCCGCCATATTACAGGCTGGCGCGTGGAGGAGGGTGAGGAGACGCACTCGGATCATCGGTACATCCGGTTCGATGTCGTCCCCCCACCTGACCTCCTACAGCCGGTGGCAAATCCCCCGGATCCGCGTTGGGCACTTCACCATCTGGATCGGGAGGCTCTCCTGGAGGCATCCATCGTGCAGGCCTGGATTCCGGCGCCGGACCGGCCTGCCGATGTGGATGCGGAGGCGAAGTGGTTCAGGAGAGCCATGTCGCAAATCTGTGATGCGGCGATGCCTAGGGTTACACCCAGACCGGCCGGGAAGCAGGTGTACTGGTGGTCGCCGGAGATTGCAGAGCTGCGCACAGCATGCATCTCCACCCGCCGCCGGTACATCAGGTTTCGCTGGAGGCATCGCCGCCCAGACGATGCGGCAGCCCGAGAGGCGGAGCTTTTTCAGGTATACAGGGAGGCTAAAGGTAATCTCCAGGAGACGATAAAGCGGGCCAAGACGGCGGCCCGCGAGGAGCTCCTGGAGACCCTGCAGCAGAACCCATGGGGGTGCCCGTACCTACAGGTCAGGGAGAAACTCCGACCTAGGGCGCCCCCACTGACCCAGAGCCTCCAGCCGCAGCAGCTGGAGCGGGTCATGGGCTCCCTGTTTCCGACGAGCGCGGAGGAGCACGTCCCTCCGCGCATGGCTCCGTCTCTGCCCGACGCGGATAGCACCAGCGAAGACGACGTACCCGAAGTCAGGGTGGGGGACCTAGGTGCGGCAGTACTCCGGCTTAAACGCCGGAAAATCACTGCCCCCGGACCCGACGGCATTCCTGGCCGTGCATGGGTCTTGGCCCTCGAAGAACTTTGGCCTCGACTGATGGGGCCATTTAGCGCATGCCTCGAAAGGGGCCAGTTTCCCAAGGTGTGGAGGACGGGGAAACTGGTTCTGATCCGTAAGGCGGGGCGGCCGGTGGACTCACCGTCCGGATACCGGCCGATCGTGTTGCTCGACGAGGTGTGTAAGCTCTTTGAGCGAATTATCGCGGAACGCCTCGTCGAGCATCTCACGAGTGTGGGGCCAGACCTGGCGGATAACCAGTTCGGTTTCCGTCGGGGACGCTCCACCGTGAGCGCGATCATGCGCGTGAAGAGCCTGACGGAGGAAGCAGTCTCGCAGGGCAAGGTGGTGGTGGTGGTGTCTCTTGACATCGCCAACGCGTTCAACACCTTGCCATGGAGCTGCGTTAGGGAAGCGCTCGTGTATCACGAAACGCCTCTCTACCTCCGTCGTATTGTCGGGGCCTATCTCTTGGAGAGGGCCATAGCTTTCCCCAGCTGGCTCGGGCCAGCTCGGCGAGATGTGTCGTGCGGTGTTCCGCAGGGGTCGGTCCTGGGGCCGCTTCTGTGGAACATCGGCTACGACTGGGTGCTGCGGGGTGCGTTGCCTAGGGGTGTCGGCGTAACGTGCTACGCCGACGATACCCTCGTCACGGCGCGGGGTGCAACGTACCAGGAGGCAGCACTCAAGGTCACGACGGGTGTTGCTCGAGTCGTGGATCGGATACGGCAGCTGGGACTGGAGGTGGCCTTGCACAAGTCCGAGGTTCTGTGTTTTCACAGACCTCGGAACGGTCCACCCGAAGGTTCCAGCATAAATGTGGGAAGCGTTAGCATCGGCATCAAGCCCTCGATGAAGTACCTAGGGATTGTACTTGATAGCCGATGGAACTTCGGACCACATTTCCGAAGTTTGGTCCCCAAGGTGACGCAGGCATCGGTCGCGCTTTCGCGACTGATGCCCAACCTAAAGGGACCCAACGCCTCCTGCAAGAGACTGTACCTGGGGATCGTGCGGAGTATGGCCCTATACGGGGCTCCCGTATGGGCGGATAGGTTGGCGGTCAAGGGGAACGTGACTCTGTTAAACAGACCACTTCGAACCTTGGCCGTCAGAACCATACGGGGGTACCGCACGATCTCCGGAGAGGCTGCATGTCTCCTAGCCGGGACCCCTCCATGGGACCTGGAAGCGAGAGCCCTTGCGTCATTGTTCCAATGGCGCAAGGAGGCGCTGGAGCGGGACCACAGGCCTGCGTCTCGAGAAATCGAGGACCAGCGGTCCCAACTCCGCCAGGATCTCATGGAGTCATGGAGGGTGCGACTTGAGCAACCCAAGGGGGGTGCCATCTTCATCGCGGCGGTGAGACCGATCATGGACAATTGGCTGCAGAGGCAGCATGGTGACCTCACGTACCGTGCGACGCAGATCGTTGCCGGGCATGGATGCTTCGGTAGCTATCTGTTTCGCATGCATCGTGAGGTCACACCCCGGTGTCAACACTGCGAGGTTTCCGACGACGACACCGCACTCCACTCGTTGGTGGAGTGCTCAGCGTGGGCGAGTCAGCGCCGGGACCTCGTAGTGGGTCTGGGCGTGGACCCTCTCGCTGGGGACCATGCTTCAAGCCATGGTATCCAGCGGGAGTAGGTGGAACGCGGCCGGGAGGGAGAGGGAGCGTACCCTCCCCGCCGAGTTCCGTAGTCGGTGGCCAGGCCGCCCCAGACTACGCAACTACGCCCAAGACTATCGTCCTCCATGATCGGGGCCTGAGGACGGCGGGATCGCCACCCACCGTCCTTACAGAAGCAGGCTAGAAGGGTTGCGTGCTGCGGGGCCTTTTCCCCATAGCACGCAACCAGATTCACTCACTGACGCGGGATAAAACCCGACCCCAATGACGCGGGATTCTCGTCCCGACCAAACACCCGCAGAGACTACCGAGGTGGTCAAAAATCAACAGGTTCGCACTTGTTTAGCCAGTGAACCAGTGAGCACGGATGCGTGGTGGGAGGCGCAACTCGCCCGAAAAAATAGAGTAAAATGGATTGACTCGACTAAATCATTTACTAAATTACTCGACTAAATTTATGTAGTTCGCACATATTGAGCTACTAAATTACTCGCTACTCTTCTAAATTACTAGCCTAATGCGAACTAGGCTTTATAGATTTACTTCAAAGTTGGACTACCATTATGAAGGTTCTTCACGTCAGCCGTTTATATTTTAGAGGGGGGACGCCGTGTTTTAGCAAAAACATGTTCTTCAAAGTTAAATATCTCGCTAACGGATACTTAAATAAAAAAATCATCTTAACAACCTCTCAATGTTTTTATAAGACCTACTCGTATCTGATACACGATGAAGTAGACGCGAAAAAAAATATCAATCCCACGTTGCGTGTAGAGGAGGTACCCCAAAAAAATATTTTTAGAATTTTACTTTAGCTCTTTGTCGGCATAGTAAATATATATATCATGGATGTATATTTGAGCGATGTGAGCGAAGCTCAATCGTAGGCGACTCATGTATTTGGTTTGTCCGCATACTCCTCCTAAACGCCTAAACCAATATCCTTCAAACTTACCACAGTGATAACGTGTGGCGTGAGGGTGGTTTAGAACAAAAAAAAATGAAAATCGGACCTACCATCGAGGAATAATCACTAAAAATTCAAAATAAAAAAGAAATCGTTGTAGTTCGAAAATTTTACACTTCGCTCAGTTTTTGGCAACAGCATGCATTGCATACCTAGTTAATGTGTACATCCGTTTCAGAGAAATGCCAAAGACGGACGGACGAATGAATGGACATGACGAAACTATAAGGGTTCCGAGACTTTTGCCACATAACCCTAAAAAACGTTAATCCCCTCGCAATTGGTGGTGAGCCTGCTAATATTGCCGTTTCCGAGAAGTATATTTTACCAAGCTTTGTCTATTTGTCTGCAGGTGCACCACGGCCAAGTGAGGATGACTTTGGCCCTGGTGATGTTGGTAAGGCCAATTATTTACTTAGAGTGTTGGTTAAAATAGGGGCTCGTGGCCTAGTGGTAACCGACAATGTCAACACATTGCAAAGGTTAAGCAACATTGAGTCAGGCTGGTTATAGGATGGGTGACCATTACTTAAGACACTGAGACCCCTCCGTGCCTCAGAGAGCACGTTAGCCGTCGGTCCCGGTTGTCATACAAACATTTATAACAGCCGTTAGGGGTTGTTGGAGCCCTAAATAAAAAATCCTCGCGGTCTAACTACAGAACTTCGATATCGCCCATGGGTTGTGAAGGTCAGATGGCAGTCGCTTCACGGAAAATATCGAAGTTCAGCCGCGAGCAGTTAGACTGGAAAGCCAACCCCAACTGCGTTGGGAAAAGGCTCGGTGGATGATGATGAGTGTAGGTTAAAAATATTGATACAACGCAAAAACGTGTTTTATTTTTTAAATTTTGTTTTATTTTGCCAATAGCACGCGGGGAGAAGTCCATTAGGATTACGCATGTTAAAAAAGGTTGATTTATAGAAATACCTACTGCAGTAAACCCGCTTAAAAGATAATCTTTTGTACATTTTTGTTAGTAACAATTTTTATGTGTAATTGTAAGATATTTCTCCGTTTCAACTTGCAGACTGGGGAGAATTTCTTTCTTCTGTACCTACCTCTACATCTCTACATCTACGGGTTCTGTCAGATCATATTTGCGGCCGTATTAATCAACTGATTTTCATAAAACTTTATACACACACTCCTTGCTTACAATGAATAACATGTGAATGATATTTTTTGGATTGGATGAAAAATGAAAGAGTAATAAAGAAACTATTGAAAAATAAATTTTCTAAACAAAGCTCCCGAAAGTCTACGGTTCACAGAACCACTAGTCTATTAGTGTTATTTCCCTATTGCCTCAACCACTTGTATCGACGGTGACCGGCGTAAGTCGCACAATTATAAAGCTCACCAATGATCTCGACACCTGCCAAGTTCTACATTGGACGAAGAAACAATGTCATTTTACTTCTTCACAGAATAATAATTCTTGCAGGCAGCACAACCAGCATCCACTCCAGTCAGATAACCAATGATACCGCAGAAAACTTTCAATAAAAGTGTTAATTGTGTCACGTGACCTACATCAATTCTGCAATATCATTGGTTGAGTATGTCGATGGATTTTAGTCAACACTGCCGTAAATCCGCCGGGCGCCACTGGAAATACCCTCTGCTAGTAACCAGAGACGCCAGGCAACGGACGTTAGAGCGGCCGCGGCAAAAGGCCGCGGAATTTAGAAAAAAAAAATAAACACTGCTGTAAATAGTAATGAGGATTCTAAAACTTACGACTAGTAAAAAATGGTTTTTGGGGTTCCGTACCCAAAGGTTAAAACGGGAACCTATTAGTGAAGGGTCTCCCTTGTTTGACCGAAATGAATTTGACAAATGTTCACTTCCCAAAAATTTTTTTGCATAATTTCATTTGTCAAATTATTACTTAGCAAGAAATCTATTCAAAAAAATTGTAACGCAAACCTAATGTTTGGGAAATGAACGTTTAAACTATAACTTGTTTACCAACTAGTACTTTTAACATTTTTTATGGGTAACCTACTAAAAACAATCTCTTTTTTCTATTAATGCAAGTCGTTTCTGGCTGCCGCGGCACCGCTCGCTTCGCTCGCTCGGCTAGTGCGTAGGAGGCACAGTTTTAACCTAACCTAACCACCCATTTTGTTTAAAGAAGAAATTAACCTAATCTAAATAGTTCAAAGTTAGTACTATCAGGCACTCACACACACACATATAACACAACTCTCATATTTATTCTATTTTCAAAATTATTTCTCTATTCTTTCGGCCCAAGTGGGTTTGGAGGGCGGACTTGTGCATGAATAATTACGAGAGTTGGGTAATTTCCATGTGGCGGAATATTGCAAAGTAGTTTCTTTTTTTTTTTTTTTTTTTTTTTTAATTCCGCGGCCCAAGGCCGCGGCCGCTCTAACGTCCGTTGCCGGGCGTCCCTGGTTACTAGCAGAGGGTATGTCCAGTGGCGCCCGGCGGACTTTGACCACCCCTGTGGTCTCTGCGGGTGTTTGGTCGGGACGAGAATCCCGCGTCATTGGGGTCGGGTTTTATCCCGCGTCAGTGAGTGAGTCTGGTTGCGTGCTATGGGGCAAAGGCCCCGCAGCACGCAACCCTTCTAGCCTGCTTCTGTAAGGACGGTGGGTGGCGATCCCGCCGTCCTCAGGCCCCGATCATGGAGGACGATAGTCTTGGGCGTAGTCGCGTAGTCTGGGGCGGCCTGGCCGCCGACTACGGAACTCGGCGGGGAGGGTACGCTCCCTCTCCCTCCCGGCCGCCTCCTTCGCGAGCATGACTTGCTCGCAGAAGGACACGGCCGCGTTCCACCTACTCCCGCTGGATACCATGGCTTGAAGCATGGTCCCCAGCGAGAGGGTATCCACGCCCAGACCCACTACGAGGTCCCGGCGCTGACTCGCCCACGCTGAGCACTCCACCAACGTGTGGAGTGCGGATTGCAAAGTAGTTAGATTTATTTTATTTTATTTTTATTTTATCTAAATAGTTCAGTTCCGGGTAACCTAAAATCGTTTAATTAAAGACCAAATGCCATAATGACATACTTGGTAATATTTTGCCACGTAAAAATTTAACCAAATAAAAATATACGCACTAAAATCATTCGAAATATTGCAATGGTATAAAAAAAGGTTGCTAAAATTTGTTTGGGTAGTGAAATTTTGTCAAAATCTTTTCGGCAAAACGGCAGGCACCCATTACTGAGACTTCGCTGTCCGTTCGTCCGTCTGTCTTGCGCTGTATCTCGTGAACCGTGATAATTAGAAAGTTGAAATTTTCACAGATGATGTATTTCTGTTGCCTCTATAACAACAAATACTAAAAAACAGAATATAATAAATATCATCTCCCATACAACAACAAACGTAATTTTTTTCTTTTAGGTACGGAACTCTTTGTGCGTGAGTCCGACTCGCACTTGCCCGGTTTTTTCTATTACAACTAATATTATGTTTAATATTATTTACTTTAACTACTATTTTATTATAGATATTGTACTGCATAACCCCTTTCCATTCTTGTTTTAAAGAGATTGCTTTTTAGCGATAATGCTACATGGTGTATTTTGAAGGAATACCTATGAGTAACATACGTATTTGTTTCATTTTCGTGCACAATGAAGAGTTGTTTACTTTCTTTTTTATGCAAATCCACTTTATATAACCCGATATTGGATAGAATCTGCTGATTCAACTGAACTGCCTTTTTTTCTGCTAAGCTTCAGTACTTTTCGACTTAACTAAAACAAACAGCTAGCAACACAGACCAACAATAACAAAAAAAAAAACGCTTACCATTCAATCGTATTGGTCAGCGTTTCTAAATCGTATTTTAATACAATACTATTTTTATTTTTAATTAGAAAAAGCTTTATTGACAACTAAGACATCGTCTTACCTGTGTTACCCCGGCTATGTCATCGAGGAACAATTTCGAGACAAAGCCGGGTGTGCGTGTTCGTTAGGGTGGATGTTTGCTGCCGCCCGGTTGCGCTGCCTAGAGAACCCCTCCAACTCCGTCCTTTGGCTGCACGTAGCCCATGGCTCTATGAGCCAGATCTACGTGTGCGTCTACCGTTCCCACACAGGGGATTCGAAGACAACAAAGCTCTACCAGTACCTCAGCGAGACGGCTGATGAAGCGCAGGTGCGGTTCCTGAACGCTGACCTAGTATTTCTGGGGGATTTCAATGGCCATTACACTAAATGGCTGGGGTCCCTCAGGACTGATCATGAGTGTAGGGCCGCCCATGGGTTCGCTCTCTCCCACGTTCAGACCCAGATGGTATGCGGGATCACCCGGATACCAGACAGGTAAGATCACGCGCCCGCTTTGCTGGATCTACAGCTGATGAGTCGCCCAGCACAGTACAGTATTTCGGTACGAGCCCCATTGGGTAGTTCCGACCACTGTGATTCTCACGCTGGCATGAAGGTGTCACCTTCTGCACGTGCTGTACAAACGTCACGACGACTATGGCACTACTCGTCAGCGGATTGGGACGGTCTACGCGATTATTATGCGTCCGTCCCCTGGAGCCAGCGCTGCTTTGTAGGAAAGGGTCCTTCAGATAGCGCTTCTGCGATTGCTGGCGAGATCAGTTTAGGGATGGAATATTACATCCCTTTCACTGATGTCGCCAGTATCCGCGGAGCCCGTCCCTGGTTCGGGCTAATTGTGCGAAAGCTGTTCGACAAAAACAGTCGGCATATCGCGCCTGGATCAGGGCTCGGACTGTGCGCGACCCTAACGTGGACCACCTCAAAGCAGCGTACAACCAGGCCACAAAATCCAGCAAGAGCAGAGCAGAGCAATCTGGGGTGAGGCTATGGAAAGGCACGGCGAGTCGTTGCCGATTAGCCTGGACATCGTCA